>KN716393.1:81011-107576 GCA_000816705.1 Dictyocaulus viviparus
ATTTATTCAGAAGTAAATTTTCAAATGGTGACGTGAAGATGTATGGCAGATGTTGTTTCACAGAAGATGACGAATCCTTAATCGGTTTCGACACTGAGAATCATCACAACATTCATTAATGGTTTTTTATCGATGGCATACGGTTGCTGAATTTGAAAAACTTCATTGTTGGAAACATAATAAGACAGAAGTTGCAGAGGTCGCATATTGCCATTCTAGATGAAATGGTTTCAGAAACGAAGATGAAAACTCATAATAATGGAGAACATTAAATCACTACATCACAACAGCTTTCCTGAACATCGAAAATACAAGATGATCTATGTAAATGGAAAATCAACGTGTTGTGGTACATCAATCCCGCTTAGGTTATGGTCTATGAGGGAGCTCGCCTTCTCTTGGACTTGATTCCGAAATTCTTAATAAATTCATATTTTGACGTTGAAAATTTGTATATGATGCTAATCAGTGCTACATGCTAGCTTATGCGCAGCTTCGTTAAGTAGAAAAGTAATGAAAATCTGTTATGGGAACAATTACACTAGTCAATCCAACGGTGACAAAATTGCCTAACTGTTTTATTCAAAACGGATCTCTGTAAACAAGATTCGTCAATATTTTGCGAGTGTAGAACACTTTCTTAATTATTTTCTCTCACTTTGCTTCCTTTTCATCGACTAATGTTCTCATAAAATTTCAACAAAACCGATTATGAAAGTGGTGATTGATAACGCTTTTCACTTTGAAGTTCATCGTTAATTATGAAAGAACTTTGTGTCAGAATCTCTTTGTTGTAGTTGGTTTTCTAAACACCAAACTAGGGAGTCAAAGAAGTGATAACTCAATGGTTGGCAACTTTCTTATCTCCTCAGCGCTCATTATATTATTATTATTATTGCATCAAATATGAGCTGTATAAAGCAAATATAATTTCGTTTCAACAATGTTTGAGAAATAAAAATCTAGCAAAGCTACATTTTTTTTGTTGTTCTATTCATGGAATGTAAAGGATTTGCTGTGACAAAAATTAGGGAAAAGATTCAAAATTGTGCTACCTCAACGATTAAGGCTAAGAAATGTAGCATTATATGTCATGCTAGCAAAGATTTTATGAGACGAACCTTTTTCTCATCGAAAACAGCAGACAACAGGAAGCGTAAACGAGAAAATCTAACTGAATGCCAAATGTTTTGCAGTAGGAACATTGGATCCATGTTGAACTTTACAACAAAGCTTTTGAAGAAGAAGCAGTTGAAGAGGTGCTCAGTGAATTGATGAATGGAAGAGAATCCGATTCTGAAGTATATCGATGATTCATAGGCGTTTGAATATTTGTATAGTTCGTCATCACAAGTTGCACATGTTCATATTTTTTCATTAATCATCTGTTTTTCATTCAATTGTAGTTCCATGATGATGATTGGCTTTTTTTTTTGATGCTGAAATCGTTCAGCTCATCGATTTAAACTATTGTAACATTAGTGAAACTCTATAGTAGAACTTATCTCCTATATACAACAAAAATAGGCAAATTCATTCAAGTATTTATTGAATGGATCAGTGCTGTTAAATGCGTTGTTACCGTGACAACAAGAATGTGTGCGGAGGATGCAAGAAGAGTCATTCTCACCTCATTGCTCACTCTCCGCCTATAGTCCCTTTAATATTCTGAACTGTGTGACAAAATTTTTGAAATATTATCAATACTTCTACCTATGTGTTGTCATTTTGAATTCGTTTTGTTTCGTTAACGCAGTGAATGCTTGATGACGTCAGATCCATAGACCTGGGTCATTTATGTGAAGATTTCAGAAAATTTCATAGAGGAAATCTTGTTTTTCAAAGAAAAAAACCTGGTAGAACGCTCGAATTTTCTCAGTAATGAATGTTTTTGATTAGTTTTATTTCAAGTTTTCAATATTGATTTCTCTCAAGTTAGTAGTGTTTTTCCTCTCAAAGCATTTTGGGGTCAATTTACCGACTCTGGAGTGATAGAATACTTAACCTTCTTCCAGCAACTAACCAATAAACACTACTGCGTTTTCTGCAACTGCGTTACGTAACTCTGGAGGAATCTGTAGATTAGGATCAGAAATTCAAGCAGTCAATACAACACTCCTATCTATCTGCAATTATAACAATAATAAATTTAGTATTTTAATGCATTTTCTTAAGATCTTCCTTCATTAAAGAACAAATAGAATTGATAAGATCCTGATAAGATATGATGGAAAGCGCTATTCTCTTCTGCACAATACTAGTTGTTAAAGAGCACGTCTTTTTGACTTAAGTTAATTTTCTTTCAACTGAAGACATAATGTTTTTAGAAAAAAATTTATGGTTGTTCGTCTATAGAATGTCAATTGGAAGATGTGTTTTTTGAGTAGCTCAATAAACCTCCTGTTACCATTATAAAGAATTTTCTTCGTAGTAGAGTTACGATATTCCGAAATGAATCGCGGTCGATCGCCACGTCAGGAAAAACTGGATGATATGCGAGAAGAGTTATTGAAAGCCAAAAAGGTGTGAGGAGAATTTTTCTATATAGCTTCAATAGGTGTCAATGTTTCGAGATGTAATTTTTTCAACCGCTTCTTCATCAGAATAATGATGAATCCTTCCATCTTGCACTGTAACATAATAATTCGAAAGAGTCATTTTATCATTTACAAGTCTTTTCACAGCAATTTTGAAACTAATTGAACTAAAGATTAGATTAAATCGATTGTGTCAATTGCAGGTGAATGCTCAGTTGATTCTCAACAATCGTATTCTCAATACTAAGCTGCAGCGATTGACGAGAGAAGCACGGAAACATGATCAGTCTCAAAAAACTCAGTATGAGGGAAAGGTAGGTTTTATAGTACTTTTGAATATTATAATCTTTAATTATCCGCATTATCTCACCTCATCTACTTATTTATTGAGTCAAACTGATACAAGTGTACTATCCGCTTGTATGAATTATGTTTTTGCGTTGTTTAGTGAAAAAGTAGTTTTCCGTGAATGATGTTAACAACAAGGTCGACGGTTTTGTTGTGGTGCACGTACCTAATGTAGGAGCACAGAAAGTAATGTTGGCTGTTAATCAATGGTTATTAGAAGCCGAAATCTGTGTAGGTTAGCTAGCGCTGAATTGGTGAAGCGTGGCCAACTCAATTCACTGCATATAGTAGACTCATATTTAACCACCTTCACGATATCACGTTGAACACGAATACGTGGGTGTATCCTGTCGCCACAAGGGATTTATCAACGCCAAACTCTATGATATCATGGCCAACACATCTTCATCTGATGTTGTTCCTGAATTTCCGACAAATTTCACTGTGAAGGTGAAAAATAATTAATATCATTCCAAGGATTTTATATTGAAAGTCAAACAGTATTCTCGGAACAGTCAACAGAAAAATGTTCAGAGCTTTATTAATATGTGTTACATGAATATTGATGGAAATTTTGCACGTTATAATGTAGATCTTCTGAAAAACACATAGCCTTTATTGTTTCTGTAGCGCTTTCTTTGAGTAGCTCCAAAAACTTTTAGCACCAAATATATCCTGTTTGCCTGATTTGTTCAGAATGTGTAAAAGCTGAAATTTAAGTGATATCAGATTATCGGGATATAAGAATGACTTCTGTAAATAACTTTTAGGCTTCTGTTAATATGGAAAGTAAAACATCGACTGCGGTTCGATCAGCAAAAGAGCTTCGAAGTGCAACAGTGATAGGAGATAGGTGTCGCACATAATTGCCTATATCTAATTCGTAATCATTTAATCAGTCAATTTATCAGCTTTTTCCTTGTTCGATATATCGTAGCATTCACAATTAGCCAATATGAAAAAAAAGTTCATAATAATAATAAGCATAGCAGCTTGTTGGATTATGAAATTATTCCAACAATGAAGGTGGTAAATAATTGACAAAAGAACTCTAAAATATTCTATTTTGTCTTGATTGGTACCATTTCTAGCAAATTTTATTCGACTTGTTCAACTTTGAACAGCTTCAATTGAGAAACGTTCTAGATTTCTTCAATGATTCTTTACTTCTGTGAAGTGAGTTTCATGTGTGAAACTTTTATGCAGACATTCTTCGATTGATAATGGAAGAAATTTGCTGCATGAAAATGATAATCAAAATATTCCAGTTATTTGTCTACTTTTAAGCTTAGTTAAGAATTCGATGTTCAGTTTTCAGATTAGAATCAGCGGCACCCAATGTTCAAGAACTTATGAGAGAAATTTCAGCGATAAATATTGAAACCATCACACCTCACGCACATCAGGATGCTGAACTTCGTGAGCTCAAAGAGAAAAATAAGAGAAGACTAAGGTTTGCTCAACTGAAAGAATGCCTCATTATCTGATTCTTCATCTCTATTTTTTCTTGTCAACTCTCTAGTTCAAACTACTAGCCTACTGAAGCTATAGTGCTATATTTTGTGCGCTCACTTAGAATATGAAAATTATGACGATTGCAAATTTTTCTCGCTGAGAAATGATTCTGAATGAAATGCTTCAGAATGGCTAAAGCATATGCCGAACAAAATCATAAACTGAAACAACGATTAAAACAAATGAGGGAGCAAATGTTTGCTCAGCAGAATAAACAACATCAAAGCTCCATAGCTATAGCAACACGTGAAAATGGTATGTATTTAGATTTTTTTCAGAATAAACCTATTAACTTTACAAATTTCTGTGATTTCAACGAAAATTTATCCAAAAATTTTACTAAAAATTCTACTTTTGTTTTTATCTAAACAGGTTCTTGAGGTTTTCATTATTTGTTTTTGAGGTCAGAATTCTCATAGATAAAGTAGATTCGACTTCATATCAATCAAATTACTAGTAAATCTGAAAAAAGATCAATCTAAAATTTTCACTTATTATTGTTTATTATTTTTACTTATTATTATTTATTTTATTGTGACAGAAAGTTTTAGTTGGAAAGAATGGATCTTACAATCGCGCACTCATGGAACGTCTCAATGAAGCAGAAATGAAAATGGAATACCTTAGGTAAATACTAGAAATTCATAAGTTAGTCAGTTGAACAAATGTTGGAACTCAGTAACAAAGAAATAGAGTTAATCTATCCTTCTAGATTGAAAAAAATTGACTTAGTCCTCTGATAGTGGAACAATGCCAAAGAAAATTGAATTAAATATTTATAGAAACGAAAACGACAAACTGAAACGGAATTTAGAATATCTCCAAGCGAGAACCGATTCATATTTTCTGGGAAACTCTTCTGAAAAAGCTACTGAGAGCCCTAATGTCGCATTGTCGATACCTCAGAGAGCCGGTGAAGCCGTTATGTGCGTATTTTACTTATCACCTTGATAATTTGACGGTAGATCATGACGAGTATTGCAATCAAACCATATTTCTTATTTACTGCCTTCTTAGGTGACCTTTATGCTATATCTGCTCCATCAATGATGTGATTGGCGTGTTTCATCTCAGCATATAGTTTATTGAGATTTAATTTATATCCTTATAGCATTCCTCCACTTGATATTTGTCGAGGGTCAGATAGCATAAGTTCAACGGAAAGATTATCCAGGTAAGATCAATTATGCGTTCTGTTTTCCTTTTTTATCATATAACATTCTTGATCACTCACAATTCAACCTTCACCGTACACAATTTGACCATGAAGATATTTCTTACACATGAAAGATTTAGTATTTTAGTCGATCATCAAGCAATCATGTACTTGGAAGCAATAGACAATGCGAGGATGAGGTCAATTTTGTGTTTTTCCTAATATTAGTGTCGCATCGAATACTATCGTTGGATTGCCATGAACTAATAGAATACTTTGCGAAAATCTTGAACACAAACATAGATTTTTATTATTTTGTTGTCCTATTTGAACAACACTTAAAATTTTCCTATTGTTTACTCTGTTTATAGGATTATACAATATGACCCTATGAGACAATTTTTGGCCTCTGAACTACCAGCTTCCTACTGATCAAACTTCATTCAATTCAGATTTCGATGAACGTTCTACTTTATGTTGTTGTCGAACTGGCTATAGCTTACTCAGAACGACAACTTATTCTGCAGGAGCTGAATGATGTTCAGAGCTGTTAAGAATAGTCATCGCTAAAGATTTGGAATATGCTTTAGTATGTTAGAATGTTGACGTGTTTGAAAATCATTTCCGTATAATTATTTACTTCATAATGCAAAGCCACGCTAATAAAACAGGTTAGATCTCAAATATGAGGCTGACTAGATTTTCTTCAAAATACCATTCAGGCAATATGTTGTTTTTAATGATGGGAGGTCAAACCTAACAACGCTGAAATCTCTACTCCTGCCGTTTTTAAAATTTATACTGACCAGTCGAATTCTAATACCTACACAATGACATCAGAAAAACATATGCCTGACGAATCTGCCCAAAGAGAAGGATTACGTCAATACTCTCCCTTATCTGATTCATAACTTTGGATCCCTCAGTTAGTTCAATCACAAACTCTTTTGCACTAACGTTATCCGTAGAATGTATTAGCGTTATCAATAAGATTACAAGAAGCTTTCATTCATCCATTCCTTCTAGAATCATCGCTCCATATGTTAATACTCCTCGAAAAATTCCATAATGAATAGCTGAGTCGGTAACAAAATTATGACAGTTGACAAACGTACTGAAACAACTCTAGTATCGAATCCAACAGCATTCAAGCGTTCTCCTAGCCAACAATCCAAACATTAGGTGGAAATGTTCATGAATAATGTCGAACATCTGTATTTGCTTACGATGCGAATTTAAAAATGTAGGATTTGCCTTGTACACACCTCTATTTTGAGGAATATAACAACAAACGATGAATTTATGGTAGAGATCGTAGTACCAGAGGGGACATTCCACGTGAGAATCCGACCTTCGATACGATGAACACTTGGACAATTGTGTAGTTGATTTCACGTTTATGTTCGTAAAAATGTTTGCTGAAGTAAGATAAGAGCAAATGTTAGCCGTAGGATATGAACATCATCACAAAAAGTAGAAAGTTTTGTTTATAAGGAAAAACAGATTTATAAGGTGTGTTATCTTTTGAAGAAGCTGACTGACCAGGTATCCAAGCATTACAATGAAGATTTTTCTAAAGCACTAAAACAATGTATATGAAAAAATAAAAAGCAATGCGCGTGACTTGAAAAGAAGCAAAAGATAAAATCAGTGCAATGGAAAAAAAAGTAATCCAAACGCTGATACGATGTGTTTTGATGAGACTGGCGATCTACTTGTCGTCGTAGCGTTCGTCATTCTGAAAGGACGAATCCTGACATCTGGTATGATTTGAATGAAATTCATCATCAATGTAATTTTTTATCAAACTCTAACCGATCAATTGCTAATCAGCGAGTATAGTTAAACAAAATTTTATAGGAATTAGATAATTTATGAAATAATGGTCATAACAGATGCGAAAATCCGTAGCACGCGTTGTGAATGAAATGACTTTTGGGATCTGCAGCCTAGCGAATAAACTGCAAGCCTAACTCATTTGTTAGAAGCCATACCTATTCATCACGATGGCGTGACTTAGCCCGATATGGCCGAAAATCCTGATTCCTGCATTCCTATTAGTAATCGAAATAGTTGAAAAGATATCAACGACTCTTTCCTTTCCTCTTACCGCTCGCAAGGGCAGCTTCATGCCAAGAAATTTAAGAAGCATCAGTGTCGTGATCCGGATCCTGATCTTCAAAATTCCTCAAAAAGAGGTTTGCTTATGGATCGTTCAGTAATTCGTTAAATACCCTGAGAATTCGAACAGCCTACGGCCCATTCGTTGTATTTCACCATTAAACTACTGATACACCGCAATTATTATGCTCACTAGCAGCATTTTCGAGAAATTCAACAGCAGAAATGTGGAAAACTTGATTCAAGACTCCGGAGTCAACTTTTTTAAATGAATTGCGGAATTTCTCAGTTGCATGGCATTCAAGAACGATGACATTCATTTGTGGAGAGGAAGAAAGGCAATGGAAAGGTTAATTAATACACATAATAATAAATTTGGAACAATGTGGATTTATATAAAACAAAGTGAGAACAAACATTCATAGATTACAAGAGAAGCAATATAAATATTAATACATTCAGAAAGAGACTGTCCACGATTAGGCTGTTACAAAGCAAACGTGCTCTAATCGATAATCACGTTGGCAAGACTTTGATCTATTTCTCGTTGTAGCGCTTTTCTTTCGAAAGGAACAGTCTTGACATTTGAATTCTTTGAGTGAAATTCATCGTTTGTTTCGTTTATAATTCAACAGTAGTCAATCTATTACTGGTCAGTGAAACACGTTTGAATGAATTTTTGAAAAAATCAGATAAGTGCAGTAACGAATAGGCGGCAGATACTGTATTGATATACTGTATTAATTCGGGCTCGGATTCGGTAGTCCCAGAGTGTCGTATACTTGGGTTATTGATCCTCGTATACTTGGGTTATTGATCCGGCAGATACTGTATTGATATACTGTATTAATTCGGGCTCGGATTCGGTAGTCCCAGAGTGTCGTATACTTGGGTTATTGATCCTCGTATACTTGGGTTATTGATCCGGCAGATACTGTATTGATATACTGTATTAATTCGGGCTCGGATTCGGTAGTCCCAGAGTGTCGTATACTTGGGTTATTGATCCTCAAACCTGAGTAACCAAATGAAAGCATAACAACAATATAACAAAAAATAATAACGCTCAATTATAACAATACAGTACACGACAATTACAACATATATGAAAAGCAACTGGATAATACTGAAAATTAAATAATTGTAAAATAGAAGCAATCATATAAGATTCTACGAATAGCGAATGTATAAGGGATAATAGATGAATATGAATGAAGTATAAATGAGGAAATAGGATGAAGTGACTTAGTGACCAGATCGGTTTGCTTGCAAAACGAACGTATCACAACATGCCCATTTAAATCACTTCATATAATTTCACATTCATCATCATTTGACCTATTCTCTGTAGTTTAATATGATTTTGTGACGACAAGGTTAGAAAAAAAAAGTATAAATGGTAGGTATTTGATGAGAACCATTAGAAAAAAGCGATAGAGCAAGTTTTCTCATAGTAAAAATAATTCTGATCCAATTAGTGGGGCAGTGGTGGAGGTGACAGATAGCCCCGAATCAGTTTGCGGCTGCCCCACAGGTGTACCAGTTCCGCCATCCCTCCGGAATCGGAAAATTGGTGTCTGAGAAATTTGGAAGAGATAACTAGTACTGACTTTGTGAAGAGTGGTCAACTCAAGTCACTATATAGACCAGGCCCACATTCAACCACCTTCACGATATCACGTCGAGAACATATGCGTTGTCACATCCTGCCACACGGTGTTAATCAACGCCAAAGCTTATTTGACCTATCTTAAGGCCGTATAATAACTCATTCAGCCAAATGAATCTGAGTTTTTTATCACTAAATTTACCATTGTAATAGATGGTCAAATTAGCATAAAAGCAACAAACAACTCTATTTAAAACTTAATCAATCGCAAAACTCGCAGCATCAAACTGGTCTTGAAATCTGTAACCTATGGTTTTTATATATCTTGGTTATTTAAGGCTAATTGGTCCTACTGCACTAGCCGTGTCATTAAGTACTGCCAGTTATGTGGAAGCGTCTCTCAAATAGCATCATGTCAATTATCGCTTTCTCGGTTGGCCTTGAAGATTTACAAATTTTTCGGGTCAAGCGACTAATGTTGTCAAAAAGCTCCTTAAGCTAGGAGATTTCATTCTACACTTCTTTCTATTACTCTTTCAGCTATCATAAAAATGGTGTTTATAATTTTTATCCAACGTGACAATGTAGGTGGTGTTGGAGTAGGTCATGACGATTTCTCCTTCAGTGTCATGAAATTTCAGTAGAAATAAGATTCAGTGGCTACTAAATTTCAAGCCCACTCACCTATTCAAAATGCTGTAAGCAAGTGAAATAAAAAGATGACGATTTGTGATCCCTCGGGCTAAATGGAATTCAAGAGCGATGAAATTGAATTGATGACAAGAAGTAAGGAAGTTAAAAGAATGGTTACACGACAGTTGGATAAAAGAGCTTTAGTATGGTGCTCAAGTAAATACGATCGTCTACATAGAGGACCTCTCAATATTGGTGACAAGTACCTAACTGAGTTGTATTGACATCTTCTAGCACTGTTAGGATTACAGAAGGGGATTCATCACTGTTACCACGTACTCAGGAAACTACCATCATGGACAACAGCACAACACGATGAAGGGAGAAATGGAAAACGTGTTGGTTTCGCAGAATGAGTGAAAATGAGCCATTCAAGCTCACGTTCTTGGAGTGCTTCATTTATTACGCATCCTCAGTTAGATAAATATAACTAATAGTATTTTTGAAACCGAACTCAGCTCCATTAACTACAAGCATGAAGCTAGTATATGAAATTAGCTTCGTGTTATTTAATATTTACTCAAACATGGTGAAACCATGGTGGTATTGGAAGATATACATGATCTACAGCGGTAATAAAAAAGGCAACTATCTGAATAAGAACTTTTCAAATCTATTAAGGATTGTTGATTAAATTTAGTGTAGAATTTCTAGTGAAAAGAAAAAGCTTAGATTCTAAAGCTTAAAACTTGATTGATTTGATTATCACGTAAACTGAATAGGGTAGTATGAAAATATTAAGGGCTCTTATGACAATTGATAAGGTGCTTAACTAATTTGTAAGCAGAGCCATCAAATAAATGATCTTCTGGGAATGTAGAAGTAAAATTGATGTGCCTAAGTGAGGATCATTCACTAGACAGTTGTATTTTACATAAAAATATCTATGATTGAATAAGATTAAATATTTAATTTCGTTTTAAAATTGACAATTTAAAAGAATAGCTATGGAATTATTATTATATAAGAATCTTATATGATCAAAAATTTATTCGTGTTAACACGATTTCAAACGGGATTTTATTTAGTTAATGGCATTGCCGAGAAAATGAGGCAAATAGATGAACATTGATGTCGACAACGTAAAAAATTGCCTCATGGATGAAGGAAAATCAAAAGTTCTGGATCGTTATGAATATGAATATGAATCCTTAAAATCATATTCTACAATGGGCTACAATAATTTCTCATCTACTAAATAAAACGACCTCTAATAAAAGGAAAATTATACGGTATTCAATATTAACGTAAAGCTGAAACTCTCTTCAAATGGTGTTTGTCGAAAACTATTAGAGAATTGTATAGTCGGATTTTGTAGAAAATTTCCATATTACCAAAATTATCACTAACATTTAAGTGAATATTTGATATTAAACACTAAACCAACTATATATATATCGATTTTTAAGTAGTACAGTAATAGTGTGATACGGTATTTCATTGATGGGATCAAATAAATTATTTGTATTGATGTTTATTGTAGAAATTTCAATTTGATGCTTCTAATTGAATGTTGATTCAATAAATATCCAGCTTTCCATTAAAGATGATAGAAATTTCTTAGAGAAATATACGCTGTCATCACGTGACTAATTGAACGAACAGCATATTGTCATTGTCGCCCATAAAGCTAATTTGACATTTATCCATCGAGCAGGCTCTTTCAGTAATTGCCTCATGATTACCCATGCCTACTAGCTACCGTATAACAACAACGAGTCAAACGAATTTCTCAATATCAATCATACCTCATATATTTATATTCAATAAAACATTCGTAAATAATATTTACTTTAATCAATTCTTATAAGTATCCAATAACATTCACGCCTTATTGTGTTAATGAATCTTCTACTACTTTCTTATGATTATCAGTTTGTTATTGTAGTAAACATGTTATTAACTTAAAATGAAATCATTATCACAATTTCTAATATACTAATAAACAAGCAGTTTATTTATTTATTTATTTATTTATTTTTTGAATCATTTACAGTTAAGATTTGAATGTTTAGGCATAAGATACATATGTTTGCATCAACAAAGACAAAATCTATTAGCGATTCTCATATGTTTTACGGCTCATATGCGCGACGAACAAGCTCACTTCATCATCAACCATTAGCCTAACGATTTTATTTACACACTGTTTTTTTTTTCAATAATTGAAATCAAACAATAATAGTTAGAATTAAACGAGTCAATAAAGTCAACAAAGAGTTAAACGTTATGCTTCTTACCAATTAATACATTTCTACCCATTTCCACTAATCATTATTAGTTATTATTAGCTATGTTTGATATTTGTTAGCAGATTCTTGCATGTTGTTAGCACTCATATTGAGTTCATGAGATCAGCAAATATTTAGAGTTAGTGTTAGTACAGTCGGTTAACCGGAAAGAGTTCTTAGTTCCTTCAGGCACACTTATCGATGCTACATTAGCGAAAAATACGAGCATGATATCGTTCATGTACTAACCTGCTATCACAGAAATTCATATCGTTCGTTAACAAATTTCATCTAGCCTCAAAGTTAATCATTCTATATTTTCGACCTCATTTATTGCACTGATAAGGTGTTCATTATAAATGATTTTAATCTCTCCAATTATTATTGTCATCTTTAATATTGTTCAATTTCACTACAGTCTATTATTATTATTCAAAGTATTGGTCAGAGCTTCAGTGTGAAACGTACCTGTTGTTGCTCACTGTATCCAGTTTGTTTCAATTATGCAAAATAGAGATTTTTACGTTGAAAAAAATCGAAGATCATACCATTCGTATCTAACTCAACACATTCAAAGCACATAATCGAAACGTTAGTTGATAACTTATCATATTCTTATAATGATCAAGAAAACGTTACATCTACTAATAAATGTCAATGGTTAATACCGTCTTCGTAATGATTGAGTTAAAAGCATTTGGGAGGTGTGAAATTCATTACCAAAAATTTTTTACGCATCCATTAACAACTTTTCGTCGTCGTTTGTCTTCGTGAAATAGACATAATTCTGATTCGATATCATTGAAAATTTTCATCTCTGTTTGTATGGCGTTTTTGAAATGCGACTGGATCAGATCACTGCTATCAAGCTGGTACGATTTAAAATGTAAATGTAATTTCGTTGTTTTGTTCCTATTCGAAATTTTGAAATGTCTCGATATATTTCCGTACCAAAAATGGAACGATCAATGCATGTCGTAAAGCATTGCATTGTTAAGCAAAATGAAGTAAACACGAATACATATGGCATTACAAGTTGTTCGTGTTAGAATTGACAAGTAAATAATCTGATTTATCGCGTCACTGTAGGTGATGGATAGAGGTGACTTCCGCAGTTCTCGCGCAAGCACGCATTAACACTCTGGACGCAGCGTGAGCGCCAGCATCACATTCAGAATAGCCCCATGTTGCTCATTATCCAGCTTACCTTTCTGCCAACTCGACACCTCATACCTAATCCGAGCTTGACCCGAACATTTGCATATATCACTTTGATACTCACATCTCAAATTGCCGTTTAAACTGAGCGCATACATCTGAATTCTACATGCACCTTCATCAAGATGAACAATTCTGCTTTGATTCGAACATGCAGCAGTGTCCGGTCTTCCAATAGGTATATTTTTAGTTTTTCTTTCACAATTACAAAGTTCTTTTTTTATTTACTGTGAACTTCGTATGCTAGCATAATAATCAACTTCTCTAATTCACGGTTGAGCTTTCATTGTCGAGTTTTTCAGGAGTCGATAATATTAAACCAGTATCTCATATTCTAATTTCGACGTTTAGCTCAGATATTACAAAATTATGTTATAAGTATATGCCGCTCTTTTTTTTTAACTGTCAAATTTTGTTTAAACGCCAATTTGACTTGTTCTTTCAGGTTCTTCTTAACTTTACGTCACTTAACAAATTACGACGCGATTCGAGGCATTTCATGTAACCTGTCGCTAAGTGATTCACCTGCAAATTGTTCATGAAAAATTTTCTTTATGTTTATAGACAACGATTATTGTCGTTTTTTCAAGCAGCGTCCAGGATTCGCGGATTTCGTATGGCTACCGTATTCCATCCACCTAAGTGGGCGGAGAAACGATTGAAAGCAGCATTGTCTACCCAGCTAATCTGTTGGTGTCCGCATCAACTCTCTTCATACACGAATAAACTTCCCAGCATTATTCTAGTTGAAAAAAAAAACATTTTGTTAAGATTCCAAATTATTACGCTCATCTAATCACGGCTTCAATTCGCAATTACTAAGTTAACAGGAGTTATCACACTCATTTACGCGTCATAACACATCGTCTGACAATCATGTTTTCACTTCAATTACCGCTCCCAATTAAAACTTTTTGTTGTTTTTTTCTTAATCTAACACTTTTCGTAATAAGTTGCTTTTTAAATTAAACATATAAAAGGAGTATTTAGGAATTGTTATCAATTTTTGAAGCTACTGCATGCTTCCTCAAAGAGTTATGCCTGATTTTTGCCTCTATATAATCATTTCATTCAATTTGAACATTTTTCGTAATTATCTTCGTGCGAAATCGTTTTAAGCAGAGTCGATTCTCGGCTTGAATTCAACATGAACAATTATTTCATAATGTTCTACTAGTGTCATATGGGAGACGTCATCAAACACTCACCATCTAATACAGTAGAATCAGTGGCACAAAAAGTCGCTAAAACTGAGGACGTCAGCTCGAATACAGATGAACTACCAGAATCTACTAAGAGCAAATTTAACATTCTCGATCTGCTTAACAGTAACCATAAGAAAACGAGGTATTCTTTTCTAACTTCAAATCTTTATAACAACTCTAAATAATTTTAGTATAAGATTTTGTGATGCAATCGAAAATTTGATAAGATTTACACATGGTGTTTTCAGCAGCTCTTCACATACATCACCGGTCGCTTTGGCTAGTAGTGATAGCGATCCAGTGGTACTCGACACAAAAATGGACTTTCCGCACTTCGCATCACTTTTCCAGCATAGATTGAACCCATCAATTTTCACCAATACAGCACTTCTAGGAACGCTACCATTTATGCCATGGATTATGTCAATTTCAAGTCCATCGGCTTTTCCAACTACAAATACGTGGTTAACAAATGAAGGCAAGTGGCTTATATCTGCTTAAAATAAAGTACTACCTACCACTAGGTATCCCACACTTTCACCCCTCTAATTTATAGTTAGTTTGTAGCAGCTAATATTCTTCTAGAAGTTCGCTTACATAATCATTGGTGGGAACATGCTATAAACAAAAGTGGGTTCCATTGTTTGTTATTTTGACCTCTTCCAACGTTGAATTAAAGAGGAATCATCATCAAAAGGCGGTCCACGTTGCAGCTCGTTTGGAAGATACGGTATCGAGGCGTGGAAAATCATTACGTGTTTGTCTGCGTGTCTGTTATTGGAACGCTGTTTAGGCAAATGCATGATCCGAGTCAAGAGTGACCCCCAACACAAAGATCTGTAGAAATGAATTAGGGATGTGGTCATTAAGAAGTTTGCGGCAAGATCACAGAGATTAAACATACAGAATAGGAGCACACCATGCATCGAGATACACATCTACCACCCGTGGATGACAATTGCCATTGTTATAATAGCGTTCTTTTTTTTGAGTTTCGTCATTTCTATCCAATTACGATTAATATACGTTGTAATGCAAACAAAGTTAACTACTTCCTGTATTGAGGCGTTAATAAACTAGAAAAAACTTTCATTCCATCGACCAACTCTAACCAATTCAGTGTTTTTTCGATAGGTTTCCTGTTTTATCAATTATTTTCTAATGCAAATCCATCGTCTAGCTATTTTTCGCTTACTAATAGAACTTTTTCTTCTACTGAAAATGAAGACCGTCAAGTTGTATAAGATTAAGTCATCCCTTTAAACTAATCATCATCGAACGTTACCAACTTGATGGGCCTAAAACGGCGATCCACTTAACACATTAAGGCGATGTTTTGAGAATCCGGGTTGCGATTACGAACCCATCAAGCCTTTAAAAAATACGCACACTAAACACAACGACGAACGATTCACATGTTAATATAATTATATTTTTTGTATTACGGTAATGCTGGCTTCAATATGGCATACCAATATCATTGTTGTATAAAATCGAACAAAATCATTATAACAAATTCAAACATCGAAAAACTTGCAGAAGTTTTGGCTTAAGCTTAGGAGACGATCAATTTTTGTTAAGCGATCGCTTTAAAGTGTTATTCTGACGTAAGCTTTTATTTTCTATACATGTGCTTAATAAAGTCTACGGTGGTCAATGTGCTAATATAACGAGTGTGTTTTCCTCGTTTTCGTCGTCGGCTCATCTTGATGACTAATTGCCGCCTGGCGATGAACCTCCCAATGTGCTTAACGATAATTACTCCTTTAAGATTAATTTCTTACCATAAGATTGTCGAATTCTCATTATTTCCTTCAAAAAATGATTATCACATATAGAACTTTTTCTGTTGTATTACAATTCACGTGCTAAATAATTTGTATTTCTATCTTTTTCTTATAATAGCACTAATTTGTAAGTGATAAAATTGGCACTAAGAATGATCATATCAATAAACTAGCACAATGAACAATAATAGTAGTGAAAAAATTACCGAAACAAAGCCAATAGCAATGACAAAGTATAAAGAAAACTAACACTTGTAATGTCAGCACTATTAGTAGTACTACTACACTAGTAGGACATTCAGCAATGAGATCGCTTATCGATTTTTCAAATCTTAATGAACTACGTATGCTAGAATAGAATCTGAATTGATCTATCAATAATTTATATTGCAGGAACTGGTGGCGAAACCACTTCTGAAATGTCCAGTGCTACGTCACAATTTTACGATTCATTGAATTCAAATGAAGAAATGAAACAAGTAATAAGCCTATTGAAAAAATTTGACTAATAAGAAGATTATTATAGACTTTCATCGATTGAGGAAGTTTACAGAGTTTAACGCATAAAACTTAATTCTAGATAAAACTGGGAAATTCAGTGACAATGAGAGGAAGTGTGTTAGACTCAGACATTGATGAGGAGGTTGAAGAATGTGGTGAGTTTCCACAATTACATCATCCATCTTTTCAACTATTATTCGTTAACATATATGTTGTCTTATAATAATAATAATAATAACAATTGTGTAGTAGTAAAATAATGACGCTGTAAGTAATGTGGTTGAAAAAAAATTTCAATGAATCAATTGCGCATGGTATTAGCATCTATTGGATTTTACTACGGAATATGAGAGCATTTTAAAAAGTAGAAAGCATTTTTCTCCTCACTAAACTAACCTTATGAAAATTTTACTCACTTAAGGTGAAACAAAAGATAGTGACGATGACGTGTCATCAGATCTCAATAATACGAATCGAAAGAAAAAAACAAGAACGGTTTTTAGCCGACATCAGGTATATTTTGTATCTTAGTTATTTTGTTGTAAGAAAAATTAGTCTATTAGAAGATTAAATACGATTTTAATGATAGCTTTTTACAGGTCTCGCAGCTTGAATTGATGTTTGACATGAAGCGTTACCTCAGTAGCCAAGAGAGGGCACATTTAGCACAAAAACTTCACCTAACTGAAACCCAGGTCATTTCAAAACACTCATCAATTATTTAATGATGTTTCGAAAAATTCGATCAGTTATTTGTGTTAATTTTAATAAATTTTCATCAAAAATATCCTCATGAAAGATCAAATATAAGAGAAGTTTTGACTAAAGCTAAATTTCGTAAACACTCGATATGTTTATCTGTGAACTTGTTGTTTCCAGTGATCAGTATTATTTCTAGAAAATCAAAAATATCACCAAAAATTTTCAATGCACCTAGAATCATACAATGAAAAACCTCATGAAATGAGTTATTGTAAAGACTTAAATGAGTCATCTTTCATAAATTACATGTATTTGATGTTTGTTTTTCACAGCATGTTGTTCTTCTACTTCCAATTTATAATTACAGTATTAGCCAATAATTCAACCAATGAAAAAATTGGCGAAATCTTAATATTTATTCATTATACACTCACCAAAAGATTTCAGAATACATTCTTTAGTAGTGGATATTTCGAAAACGTTACTCATAATATCCCTCGTAATCCACATCTTCTCGCAGGCTGGAGTAATTCCAAAAGCTTTAGCGTCCGTAGTGCAATCTTCAGATCAGAAGCAGCACATCAGAAGATTCTTCAAAATTTGAGTCATGTCCCGGTTCAAGGCTTTGAGTTTTGTGATTGACTCAGCACCATGGTGGATTGCATACATCAAATCCACTATGACTTATCATAGTTGACAGAAAACCAAATAATTGTAAAAGATTATAATGTTGATAATTAGTACTACTAATATAGTAATACTATTACTTTTTCCATGCACTAATAAACTTTTTATTTTGTGAAAAGTGGTTAAAAAAAAGAAAGCTGCTGCCGGATGGATCTTGTTATTTCTAAATACTACTTGATCTCATAAATACACTTCAATGTGAGTTGAAACAGAGGTGAAACGCTCATTTCTGAAGTGTTACAACAAATACTGTACTACCATTGAAGAACTATCGAAATTTTTCAGCTTTATGGTTTGTTTACGTAAATAACTCATATTACTTCACCACAAAAATAAAATTTCAGGTGAAGATTTGGTTCCAAAATAGACGTAATAAGTTCAAACGACAAGCTGCTACGGAAGATCCTACAGCAGCATTGCAAATGCATCGTGCACATCTTTTTGGACCCTCTCTATCGACAAACGATCGGATTTCATCGATGGCATCAAGGTGAACGTTCCTATATCAAATGAGACCAGTAGTTGAAGATGATGTACTGATCGCCTCAAATATGAGTGCTTGAAAGAACCTCAACTAGCTTGTTATTATTAGTCAGTTTTGAACAAATTAAATGACATTATACTGAAAAGTATGTCACCGAGTGTGCGAACATGAAAAACATGTTTACTTACCTTTGTGAAAAGAATTTTTTCGAAAAAAAATATAATAATTGTGAAGAAATAATGATTATTGCTATAGCAGCCAATTTAATTACATTTCAATGATTCTAATCAACAACAGAATCTTAAAAAGCTTCATTGCTTTAAGAATTATCGAGAAAGATAAGCATGATGTTCCTCAATTCCTGTAGGATACACTCACGCATTCTTGTATTCATAGTGCAGCAGTGATTATACGCTAATATAGCCTTCATAATGGATGAGTTGAGCAGCCTTCAACAAGTCAACGTTGCTTATGTTCCCACATTATTCTGCCATCAATTTGAAAACTTGACGGATAGTGAGCTTCCTTGAAGCGCGCGTCTACTGAGCAACACAGCAACACAGACTACCACAGCACTATACGTCTCGTACTACATAAATACACATTATTTTGAAAGAAGTCCTTTTTTTTCCACCAAAGTACACACGTGGTTCTTAGCCTGAATGAGTGGCCTAAGGCATTGAGTAAGCCTTAATGGGTGGGCTAGAGCAATAAGTAATTGTGGTTGGTCAATCCATGTAGCATATACCACACTTTCGGTTTAATCGCGATTAGTGGAGATCATTAATCGTGAATCAATCGTATACGATGAAGTGATGTGACCAAGCCGGTGTTCGTTATCATTCTGACTATTCTGAAATCGACCAACTAACTCTGAAACGAGGAAAAACTCGGTAGTTCTGATGTAGAATCTAATTCTCGTCCAAATTCTACCAACGATAAGAACCCTCAATTACTCTGTTACGCTTCTTCAGCGGAACGTTTTTCATTAAGAATAGAGCGCAATAGTGTGGTATGTTCGTTAGACTTAAGACTAATGAATATCAGTTTTCATTAGTTCTTATTTAATGCATATCGATTGATACTAAGATCATGAAAATCACGTTGGTCAAAAAATCGTCTGTTCGCATATTTGAATCATTGAGATTTCTTAAATTATAGCACTCAAAATCAATACATTTATTAGATAATAATCTTATCTTATTGGTGGACTTATCATTAGTAAACTTGGAGGTTTATTCAAAAAATACTTGTTGTTTAGACTTCTAAATAAGTGAGTGACCTTGAACTCGTTTCTACTTTTAATATTAGATGTTAGTTATTGCCACTTCTGATTGAAAGCTAGTGATTCTTGATTAGAATTGAATCGATCAATAATAATAAATTACCTCTTTAACTCAAACATTGAACGCATTTAATACAACACACGTGATCTACTGTTGTCATTTTCAAGGAACTAAAAAAGAAAAACTTTGGACGTTGCCTCCATTTTTGGCTTTTTTTACCGTAAAGTCACACGAAATACTACTAAGCAGAATGTTCCGATGTTCTTGATATAAAGAACTGCATAGAAAATTTCCTCACGATATACCGTATTTCATGTGTGAGACAGTGAGGTAACTTGAAATCCACTTTTGAGTGAAAATTACTCAGTAAGAAGAAAACGTATGCAAACTTTTATATAAAGATTATAACAATCTCGTTCAGCATGCTACCAGCTTCAGTCAGTTCGCCATTATCGCTACGGCCATTGGCGATTCCGCCGGTTGATCCAGCTGCTGCTGCGCGTTTTCTTTTCGGAGCTTACGGGGCAGTTGCAGCAGCACATGTTCAACAGATGATTTAAGCTCTTTACTTTATCATTTTCAATCCACTTGTTCTTAGCTAATTTTTAACAACTTTCACCATTGCCTAATGCTCTATAGAATGGTAATATCTTGCCCGTTGTGTAATATAACTTCTAGAAACGTGTTATTTACTTGTCTGTGTGCATCGCTGTGTACATTTGTGTGTACATGCAGATGTCTGTGTCATCGGTTAAAGTTCAAATAAATAGAGTTATTTAAATATTAAAATTTCTCATACTGGCAAATTAAATACGAGTTCTTAACCTCCATACTACATATTGCAGTGAAATAATATTTACTTTTGTAAAAACTTCAGCAGATATTCTTCATCATCCGTTTTCTTCTCTGTATTTTTTAGTATTGCCTGTTGTTATAGTTTTTTTATACCTAAAATCAGCACAGTACGAGTTTACGTGTTAGTTACGGTTAGAGAACGAAGATCGATATAGGGTCCATGAGAAGCGTACGTGCCGATATTCTAGAAGCTGAATATTTATAGACTCACACTGCTTCATGATATATTCATATATGACAGACAGTATACTATACTTACGTCGCTCATTTTGATATTGAGCCACCTACAACCGGAAGCTTTTCAAATCGAAGAAAAAGCTAGTGCAGGATCAACAGCAACAGCCAGACATTGTTCTGTTACGAGTGATTCATTCGAAAACCTTTTATACGACAGGCCATATGCCAATTGGATGATGGCCTATGTCGTAAACTTTTTTTATCTATCAATACGTTTTTGTTAATATCCGATTGACATGGATTTTGCTCTTCGACAGCTAGCATATGAGGAGGTGAACTATTGCAATAATGAAGACTGACTATTGGCTTTCGCCCCGAGCTCGTGAGCGAATAGGCCTACCAAAAATATCCCACCATAAAAGTTTGATCTAGTGATGCGTCGACAAGTGTTGCAGATTCTTTTTCGAGCCACAAGCTTCACACATCATATTTCATAATTTTTGAAGGGCTTCTTCCATTCTTCTTCTACTACGCTTCGCAGATTTGGACGTTAATTTGCTAATTTCAAGCAACTGTAGCTATCCCACGTAAAAGCTTAAGCTCGAGAATTAGAACTAAATAAATAATCTTTATCTTTTGAAAATCTTTCTACCAAGGAAATTTCTCTAAATCTCGGCTAAGACAATGTATGAATCAAAATTTGAAATTGCTCCAGAATTTCCGTTGTTTGACAGGAATTAATGATCACGACTATGAGTACATCGATCATATTGACGCCTCTCTCATCGTACACTCCTAGAACAAGTTTTTTCGATATCATGAACAATTGAGAGATCGTGGCGCAGTGGTGGAGACGCCACGCTGAAACATAGGGCCGAATCAAACTCGCGGTCGTGTTCCAGGCCCACCAAGCCCGCCGTTTGAAACTTCATGATGCTTAATTGCTTACGTCGATGTAATAATAATTTAATATGTGATATAATATGTAATATAATATATATGTATGATATATAATAATATAATATGTAATAATAATATAATATAATATGTGTCGTGGTGAATGGATTGTGGTATTTACACACGTGGCGCTGCTTCATTCTATCAACAAGCAGCACCGGAGACTCAAACCTTCAAGCTCAGTAGTTTGGTGTCAGGTCAATTTGAGATTATAAACAGCACTATTTTCATAAAGAGTGTTGATCCCGAGACACTATATAGAGCAGGCTTGCTATCAATCACCTCCCCGAAATCATGTTGAACACGAATGCGTAGGTGTATATCGACACAGGAGTTCATAAACGCCGAAGTGTTTATTCCTGATAGTCGCTTTGAGTTTGCTATCGATTTTTGTGAAACATTCCAATACTAATTTTATTAATCACCTATATAAACGTTTTTAAGCACTTAATGATTGTTTGACGCTTCTCCAACGAGTTTCTCGTTGTATCTTATAGAGGAAAACGATCGGAATGACATGTTTCATCTCGTTTTAAAATGTATATTGAGTTCAGGCGTTTATGTGTACATGATGGCTTATTGATTTCAGGTTTAGGCTTATCAGTTTTTGTTTGTTTGCTTTTCTGTCGTTAGAGGAAACAAAACACATGGAAGAAAGGATGTACAAAACTTGTATGAGCTGCATCAATAGTGTTGGCTAGAGATAAAAGTAATCGATTGGCTGTAGCTTTATCGATCTTCTATTAGCTAATCGGCCAGTAATAAAAACTTTGTGGATTCTCATAATTATACGTTTCACCAGAATGAATTCGAGCACACT
Organism: Dictyocaulus viviparus; assembly: GCA_000816705.1. NCBI lineage: Eukaryota > Metazoa > Nematoda > Chromadorea > Rhabditida > Metastrongylidae > Dictyocaulus > Dictyocaulus viviparus. The sequence goes on from KN716393.1 coordinate 103,901, forward strand.
CTCTTTCTATTCTTTACATTCCAGTTTTCATATCAGCTTCATCAGATTGTAAATCAACTGTGATGATCTATTGCAAGAACTAATCTATCTCTTCTGTACAACCATCTTAATGATTACTTTCGTATTTCCTCTCGATCGAAACAGATCTATGGATTATGTTTAATTAATCATCTGTTCATATTTCCTCAGTCATTACTTTTCAATTCAAAGCTTAAACAAATCAAGAAGATGGTTCAGTACTTCACCTACTTCAACATGAAAACTTTTACTTTTCCATCGTAAGACATTATCCGAAACATTTCTCTCTCAGTTATGAATAACATATGGTAAATAATGCCTCCAGGTTTACATCAATACAACAGCACTTACAAAAGCTTATGCAAGCTTAAGGCAATCACATCATTCAATTTACTATCTAAAAAACCATACAACTATGTTGTATGAAGTAAGCGAATAAGTTAAACGTATTCCAAAACGTTTCTGGATTTTATTAAGATTCTAGAATTTTTACAAATGCTTATTCAGAGTGTTGTTGGTAGAATCTCGCAGAACCGTATAACAGCCAGTATGTAATCCGTATGTATACTGAAATTCGTTCGTGTGGAAACCGATATCTTTGCTCATACCGAAAGTATTATCGAAGATCACATAGAAGTTATTAAAAGCTCGTTTTCAACTATTTGCCTCTTCAAGGATATCAGAGATAATGTTTCATTAGAATTCAACTCTCATTTATGTAAGGTATGGAGGAACAATGAAGGAAAACACTAAACTCTTAAACACTCATCCATGTTAGAGATCAAAGCTTGACCCAAACAAGGAAAATTTATCAACAACTTTACTGTAGCATTTAGTTTAGCTTTACTTTTTGAAATATGGCCATATCAAATGTTTTACTACACTTTCATAGAATTTAGCATAGCTAAATCAATATTAATCATTTCCTCCTATTCCCTCTTCCTTAGTTCTAGTTAATTAACTTTTTAAGTTAGGTAGAATAATAAATAATAAATGGATAGCTGCTTTTAATCGCTATTGTTCCCGTACAACAAAAGCCATCAGGGGAAAGGAAATAAACGCTATATTGAAATGTCTTAAAGGAAAAAAAAAGATGAGGAAAAGTTGAACATTATGAGTGCACCTCATTCACTTTGAATTTGTTCTGATTATTTCTGTGATGATAATCTGGATCGCTAAAGGTTTCCTGTTAGCTTCATCACAAGACATCCAAGAATTTTAGAAAAAAAAATTAAAATCGGTGTAAACAGTGGGGAAACCGGTTGTTGTATTCGGCGAATCTCATCATAGCTTTTGTATTCGAGTATGATTTAAGCTTAAAACAAAATGATCAATTTGGTTCCTAGAAAAGCTGAAGGGAAGAGAACTTCCTTTTGCGATTGTAAACAAAATATACATGTCTTTTATTGTTTTTAAGATTGTCTTTAAATTCATCAAAGAAAACAACTTCAAGCAAGAAAAAATTTGCACAAAAAACTCACACAGTCATCATTAGCGATGAAGTGATTTTCTGTAGAGCCTCTTTAGCTTTTCCAGATACCAGATACTTTTACCTGAAGCATTTGATTACCAGACATTATTGATCACCAGCGCTTAAAATAAACAAGTATTTTCGGAGAATAATCGTAAAGCTGCTCTGTTTCGTCTCTCTTTCCTATGTTTTTGAATGTCACTGTCAGAATTATTTTCCTTTGGTACTAAACGGCAATAATGTAGAGTATCTTATCAGCTAGCATACGCAAAGGTAAACATGAGGATAGTTGTGTGGGCGAGAGAGATTTATGCTGAATGAAAACTCATCAGTTAGATCATCCTCCTCCTCCTCGATTTTCACTCGTGTTCTGTTTGTGATAATCAACATATCACATTAAAAGTTCATCACTTCTTTATTTGTCTTCATTCTACATTTCTTCACCATACAAATGTATTCGTTTGATATGTTGTTCACCAACACCTGACGTTAAGCCGTAAAACATTTAAAAAATCGCTTTTCAATCACTCGTATATTTTATGCTGCTGCTGCTGCTGTTGTTATCCAAAAAAAAAGCACTAATTTATGGATGAAGCTGTAGAAAATGCATTTTATTGAAGATTTCCTTTATAAATTATATAAAAAAACATAACATTTTCATTATGGATTGAGTAATTCATATTTATTATTCAGTTAACTACATTCATTGGTAGCCTCCCTCAAATTTTGGAGGTAGAAATTTATTGATATGATAAATTATATATATATTGATAGGCACGATGTTGATTGGATCGTGAAAGCTTCTATAATTTACTATATTTAATATTCTATAAAATTTTCGTTACAAAATACAAAATATAAAAGCATTCAATTGGTTTTAAAAATTTGTTTACATAAAATTATTATCAGCTTAAAACTTAACTAAAATTATATTCATCAATGTAGCTAAAACAAACAGAAATAATACTATATAATATATAAGAAAATTTGCGATCAATTCAACTTTGTGGAATGTTAAAATAATGTTAAGCTTAAACTAAGACCAAACAGCCAACATCATTCAAAAGCTATGAAAACGTTGTTGAAAAATCTTAAGATGAATTGGTAGACTTCAAAAGTTGTAAAAATTCTTTTCATTTTCTGTCCTCACTCGATGATACCTCACTTTTAGATTATTTTTGTTAGGAAAAAGTCGTATGAATTATTGAATAATGATATGATAATTAGCTAATATTACCATAAACTCATATTTAATAAATTAAGTTTTAGGAAATTGATTGAGTTTGAATGATTTATTAGTTTAACTTTTATCAATATGTTATGCAAATAGGTGAATAAGTGAGTGGTGCCTCAAATAAGACGATTAGAAAGCTACGAGAGCAAAATGTAAATAATAGCCTCATTTTCACACAGTAATCATTACAGTTTCACCTTCACTATCTGTTTGAAAGCAATATCTTTTATTAGAAGTGATTCAAATAGGCTTTTTGCTAAAAAAGCAAGTGAGATGATTAAAATCGACGTTCACTCATAATCGTCTTACCTCATTTATAACTCAACATTGAGTTAAGAGATTGCTGACGAATATGATTTCAAGTAATCACCTGATCCCTATGTACTTTACTAGATTGCTTTTGGTTCATAACTGGTAGGATAAGCTTTTCCCATTCAAATTTCATCTATTAAAAAATATATTCTATTAGTGTTTTGTTTTCATCAACGATCTTTTTGCAGTATCAATTTTTGATGCACATCGGTAAAGCCTTGAAGAGTTTTGATAGAAAACCATTTTTGTAAAATTATAGAGAGAAAGAGAGAGAGAGAGATAGAGAGGAGGAGGTAACATTTGTTTACTTATTCATATGCATATTCAAATCAATGCTCTTAAATAACTCTCACTTAATTTGATATAATGAACCACTATTATTGAAATCTACTGATTAGATTTAATTGTTCATATACATTTTCATAATGAATGACGTGTAAATTTGCTAACTAGTGCATCTGACCTTTCATTGACCTGACAACGAAGACTTCGACCTGATGTTGTCCTCCTCTCATACAAGGCGTATTCTCGGACTCATCATACAATTTGCATAATCATATTACCATAGTAGGTAATCGATATGCACTTGTATGTTTACGCATAACAGATGTATGGGAGAAATGATAAGATGGTTAACGGCA
>KN716393.1:113121-144792 GCA_000816705.1 Dictyocaulus viviparus
TGCAGGTCAGGAAGCAACAGTCTGGTTGGACATGGAACAACAGACTGGTTCCAAAATGACGAAGGTGCTGTTCATTTTTGAAGCGCTTTTCTAGGAGCTACAGAACTCTGAATAAACATATTGCGGTTGATATGTAATCACAACAATGAAGCTCTCGCGTGACTCATATTGCTGTTTTGCATTTAGTCCAATTCTGATGGAATCAGTAAAGCTTTTTTTTCAAGCTTTGAAAACATTTATTCCTCTTGTCAAGTGTATTTTCGCCTAAGATTATCTGTTGCTTCACTCTTCAGTTGATCTAATAAAAATATTATAATGACTTAAGATTTAGTAGCAAATTTTTACACTACAATGGAGTTATATTTGAACTCGTAAGCGACGTAAACGTTCGTTAGTTCGTTACCTATGAGTTGGTGCAAAAATGATTACGGTGATTTATCAATCTTAACATAGCACAATTTATGTATTCAATTAAGTGATTCTTCTTGTATCGATTTAATGGCTTGTGGTTCAGAGTGATTTTGATGTTAAACGTTGAGGTAAAAAAGATTCATACGATTATTTTGCTATCAATCATTCTATATCTAATCTGACAACATCATTACCTCAAAATCATCATTAGCCGTTAAAATGGCATAATTTTTTGTTCCTCCATTACCTAGTTTTTCTTTCTGAAACGTTTTCTCGTAAATTTCTTCTTCATTTTATAACTGGAATTTCAACTCAAAAGTTTTTTAATAGAGAAAAATTTTCTTTCCTTTGAAGGTTCAATAATCAATACGTATATATTCTTCGACTTCGAGGATAACAATATATTATTGGGTTTCTTTTATATTCAGAAACGTTTTACAAGCTGAATAATTACGTGAAACATCAGTACTGAGCATACGAAACAAACGTAATGCTTTCGTATGTAGCTTACATGATTTTTTTCACGAACAGATTTTCCGCATTACAGATTTTTTCATGTGGTTTCCATATGTACTCCTAACAGTACTAGTGTCCCGTTCATTTTACATTTCTGCACAATCTGTAGATGAAGAGGAGTCAGCTCATTTAGTTGAAGGAAGTGGAGGTTTTGACGATGACGATGAAGATATAGAGGTAAAAATTTTAAAAATGGTTCATATTCATTATTTATTCATTGAAGGTTCATTATTCATTGAAGCTAACAATTTTCGTTATGTACATGTTGTATTTTTATTACCTTTGATGATAATCGAGCCGTAACGTCTTAGGGGTCGTCACTTCCTCCAGATACCCAGTATGTTACGACTACAATCACACATCCACGATTCACCCAAACCACTACGACTAGACGCAGGCTAGACTCCACTACGACGTACACGACTCAGTTCAAAACTCAAAGGGTGATGTTATTAATGTCTTTCGTTTCACTATCCGTTAAAGTGTGCTTTATATTTTTAAACTAGAATGTCTTCATATAATAATAGACTGTTTAAAAATTCTTATGATCATATTTGCCAGAGTTTTATTTTAATGTGATAATTTTCAGATAACAACATCTATTACGTCACTTCCATCAGACACTACAAAATCAATCCTTGATAATTCTGGAGTCTATAGAGGAACGTTTTCGTCGTCTGCTTCTGTCATAATTCTTGGATTGCTAACATTTCTTATCATTGGCATCATCTTTATCATTATATGCTTCATTTGTTGCAGATGTGAGTTAAATTTTTCATTAATTTTTTTTGAATTTCAATAGCAGAAGTAAGTTGACGACGTTTCAATGAGTACTTAGCTTTACATCTGAGAGCTTATCTTGGGAGTTTAGAAGTCACCATTTCAAATGTGAAGTAGCTTATTTGTGAAGTAAATCGAGGGCATATGAGTTGAGTACGAGCTGATCAAATGTTTGAGAAAAACAAAAAGAGATATCGTTGTACTGCTGTATGATATTCGTAGAATTTCGAATCATTTTTAATATTTCAGTATTATTTAAACATTAAAGAATATATGTCATGTAACGTATTGAAGTTTTTCCACTAGTAATCTATCAAGATCAGGAAATAGTGGAGGTATAGTAAGAATTGAAATGAAATTTCTTAGATATAAACTCGTTATTCTGTTGATTCTCAACACGTTATTAAGAAGCTTAAAAGCAACAATGTCACAATATTCATATCAATCAATAACCATCTCATTCCAGATCGATCTAAGACGTACAGACCGGGTGAGCATCGAAGGTCGGAAAACCTGCTGAGCTCTCCGCAATCAAGATAGAACTGTTAGGAAAAAATGAAAGAAAATCAATCAGATTTATACCGTGCACTATTATATGATTAATGTGCACCTCCTCATACTTCATTTGGATTCATGTTATTGTTTTGTTAAGAAACAACAATCCTTATTTGTATTCGATTCTGAAGCAAGGGATTCAGAAACGCTGTTAACACAACATAACGTTCATTCGACTAACCCTTATAGAAATCATAGTCAAAGAATTGCGCGTGTGTTAAATTCACTTATTTGCTATTTTTTCTTTTATTCTTCAAAGAAGTCCCGGTCTTATGGAATTCCATTGTCCTCATTTATTCTATTTGAGGCGTTGCTCAATTATTTGCTATCTATAAGGTTATATGTTGTACCTTTTTCCCTTGTTCTACGTTGTTTCTCTAATAGAACCTCAAATTTTCAATATGCATAGCTTTCATTGTTGAAATTTTTATTCATTTCACTCATGCTAAGCATTCGACGAGTATTCGTGTACAACTCAATTTTGTATGCAGCTGTAACATTTGTGCTACTTGAAAATATAGGAACTCATCAATACATTTTTTTTTTCTCCTATAACAACATATATTATATTATTTCATGTGATTATATAATATCGGTATAAACAACACATGAATTCATTTTTGTAATGTGATTGGATAGCCTTTTACATGGAAAATTTTAACATATTTACTACTAAAAATGGTGCTCATATATTTTCCTTACTTCCACCGACCCACCACCTAATCTTCGAAAGCCTGGCGTGTACGGCTACGTTTCTGATTTTTGATCGTTGACGTAGATCAGAAGTTCGTATTATCTCTTTCAGTTGTATGATGCGGTAAACGTCAAGCATCAGTCTATCGATATAGCGTTGTATTGCGCTCAGTGATAGATATCGCAATGATAGATATATTGATATTGATAGCATCACTCCTCAGAGTACTAATAGATGAGTTGTAATATCTGTTCCGAGAGATGCGATTCGAGTCGTACTTGAACTGTTGAGTTTTCTGGCTAACTCGGAAACGTAGAACATCTCCTTGATATCATATATTGTAATAAAAGTAATGCGCACCATTTATTGTCTTAAATTCTTTTGAAAAAAAAATGCAGAGCCTCCGATAGCCATGAGCCAAACATAATGACCTGGATGGAGGCTATAGCAAGGAAGAATTTGCAGCTGAAAACTTGCTATGATGGATGATAGAATGTTGTTGACCTTCACTCCACGAATGGAAGATGAAGAGAATACAAATTCATAGCAGATTAGTAGTACGTAAATTAGATGAGGTGGACAGTAGATTAGATGGAAGTATAAGCATTTATGTTCAAGGTGATATGTCGTGGTGGTTGAATGCGAGCCTGGTCTATATATTGACTTGAGTTGACCATTCTTCACCAAGTCAACGCCAGTCATGTTACCCTGATTTCTCTGGTACCAAATCACCGATCCCTTAGAGATGGCGCACTTGGTAGGGTTTGAGGAGCGGCTGCGAACTGATTCTATACTAGAATTGTTTTGGGAAAAGTCATTGCTGTGAATCAACGCAGTTGCGAAACTCAGTGTTTTCTTCGTCGACGATCGTTGAATGACTCAGTTCTGTTATGCGTCAAAAAGCACCCAGTTCAATTGAGACAAAAGCAGAAATGGATGAAAATCTTCTTAAATAGATGAGAAACTACAGAAAAGAACATCTTTGTAAGAAAAACGTTTTTGAAAAGTTAGAAAAGTGAGATTGGATCAGTTTGCCTTTTCGGAATAAAAATAGTTTAAATCCTGGGATTTTAATTCATTTTTAAGCTAGCATTTTCAACAACATCGAAATCAATTCGCTAAAACAATGAGAGCATAAAGTATGGTCCCATAAAAACTAAAGTGATCCTTATCTTTCCCACAGATTTCTCAAATTTCATCCTCATACTTTTCCCTCTTAGCATACCTCTTCGCAACGGATGAGAAGTATAAAATGTGTTGGTTGACTTCTAACTCAATTCAGGAATTCATTATCATTCTTACAAACAACTCGAACAACGTTATTCAAAGATTAAAGAAAGTTTCATTGTTATGAATCTGGATTTGATACTGAGTAAATCGAATCCCTGAAGTATCTTTTGATCACTCTTGACCTCTTTTCAAACTTTTTCAGTGTTGTTATTTTTGTATTATCGGTTTTGGCCATCAAATCGAATGAATGCTTTCACTAGAGAGTTACCTAAAACGCATTCAATTCGAATTAGCTATGCGGTCGCTTAAATTTAACGTCGAGTTCTTTCGTGCTTTAAATTGTTTCTTACTAGAAGACAATGTAAAACTCAGGTTCACTAAGAAGCTACTCAAAATTTGTATAGTATTGAGCTTAATACGTTAATTCAGCGACCTTTCAATGTGTTGTTTGTGAGGAAAAATTCCAAAATACTCATTTTTCACGACGCTCTACTTTTAATGAGTATATGACTAGAACAATATTTAATCCTGAATGTTTTTCACTAATATTTTCAACTGACTGTTATCGTTCTATACCTTAATGACGTCATTACAGTACTGCCTGTATACAACTATACGAATTTGTTTTTAAGAATTTGCCAGTCATACTTGTGAGGCGCAACATTAAATTTGATTATGCTGGTTCGATTTCAATGTAATAATTTCATCAGGAAAAAATTGAACACCTCTTGTTCTCGTGCTCGATGATGAATTTGTTGATCATAAAAATCCTATTGAAAAATTCCAATTAATAGGTAAAATTTGTGGATTTGTTCAAAAAAAAAACTCGGAATTCTTAATGGGACGTCTATGTTGAAAGCAATAATAATTGATAATATTTTGAAAATTTCTACATTTTTTTGTTCGACATTAATCTAGTTTGAATGCATACGATCTCGTCTATGCAAATATGTTGCTCCTTAATCCCTCAAGCCGACATCATAAGCTTTCCATTAAGGATATGCTGTCACTACGCATATGCTAGCTGTCAACTGTCACATAAATGTGTTAGTCTGGTAGCAAAAAAAACCTCATCCAGAATTTTTCCGTTTCTTAAACGAAATCATTAAATCAAAATCAACTTTATCACTAGCAGTACTATGTGATCTCTTCAGGAAGTCAAATTTGTGCTCATTTTTTATCGATTTCAAAATTTTTACTAAATACAACTGTTTGATTTGAATGCAGAACACTTTCAGAACATTCTAAGAATTATGTTTCAATTCATCGGTTTTGAAATAAGTTTTGTCTATTTGTTTTTATATTCTGAAGATGTGCTACCGTTGGAAAAAGTCCTGTCGAAGTGATGTTGATTGCCGTTATGGATAATTTTTTTCCTCCTCCATTACTGACGGTAAAGAACAAGCATTTTGGATGATCGTCTACTAAAGCAGTACGGTGCCAAGAGATTTTCCATTCAACGAAACTTAAATGAAACTAATAATCGAAATGTAATCTAATTTCAGAAGCATTGCGTTCTTAAGAAACGTTAGTAATACATTTTATAAGAGAACTCTCATATTTTTTTTTCTGAATGAATGACAATTAGGTTGATTCTAATAGTGTTATTTTTGATGAAAATACATATTGACATAATTTTATACGGCTGCCTTCTTTTGCTAGCTCCCTGAGGCTATGAAGAGAATATGTTTTTCTGATGTAAAAGATTCAGAATTCATTATATATGAGAGAATATATGCTTTTCGATAGCGAACACGTATAAATCTATCATCCCTTCAAATAGTTGATGAGTTTTAACTTATGGATTCACACAACTCGGTGTAATGAGTGCACTTTCATTTCCATATATTTCATATTCATGGAGTAGTGGAAGTTATGGTAATGTATACGACTTCTGCTTTTTAATGTTATCAGAATCCAGCACGTACTTGATTGATATTCAGTTATGAGTGAGCATCTACAGTACGGAGTTTTTTACAACAGGTGAGTTTCATCGTCACTGATTTCGAGCACGATGCACCTTTTGAAATCAAAAATCAATGTAATACCAGTTGTATTTGAGTAATTATTTCTTGAAAATATACTGAACTATACATCGAACATAGAAGTGTTCTGCTATTTGCATTGTTTTTAAGCGTGAGATTTTACTGAGCAGCTTTAAACTTCATTATTTAAACAAATTACTTTTGTGAAGTGGATAATGCTGTACCTCACTTACAAGGGGATCAAGGCTTTTCGCTCTACGATTTTTATCGTATTTTCTACAATAGAATTTTTCCTCAACTTAGTTATATATGCTTCTGTGTACGACTAAGAGATTTTTACCGGAAGAAAAGTTACATAGTTTAAATTGCATAATTTTAGCAAAACATAAATATCAAATTACAATCAAAATTCGACTAAGACCTATTAAATTAGAGTGAAATACAGCTTGAAATGAGTGAAATTTTGAGGATTTTTTCGTATCTCATAATATTTACAGAAAGATCAACAAAGTATTCAAATAAGGTAAAAAGAATCAATAGTCATTTGTATCTTAAAGCTTTTGATTGAATTATAAGCTTGATGCTTCAGTTCCCTTCTATTTCATTCCCAACGTTTCCCGGATCTCTAGCGAGTGTCTATTATTAATTGAAGTGGTGCATACTTAGCTAAACTTGTTCGGGATGAGTCCGATCCTCATTGTACTCTGAAACTTCCTATGTTGATTTTCTCATAGGTTTTTAGTTTTTGTTTTTCTTCTGTAACGTATTATCTGTTCTCCACGAACCTCATATTATGTTTCAGTATATAAAGCTTCCCTTATAAATCATATGTTCAGTTATTTAAAGTATTTTTTTAATCTAATTTCTACTTTTTTCCAATTTTTTTTATTTTATTAAACTTTATAAAATATTTTGTTGTAAAGTGATTAAAAGTTCCTCAACGAATAGGTAAATTTTTGTGAAAACAAAATGTTTTGATGCTAATATTCACTCGGTGTACTTCTATGAAGCGCTCAGCTGTTGATGAAGCTAATTAACCACGTTGTCTGCTTACACACTTTATTCCAATACGGACAGCTTTTACATTTTCCTCATTCTGTAAATGCAATATAGTTGAAATAATAAAAATGTTTATGTATATTTTTTATAAGGATGACGACATTGAAACGATTTATATATATTTTTTTAAAATCGATATGAGGAATCACCTAATATTACAGAGATTTTTCCGAACAAATAAGATTTATAGATAATTGTGAGGTGAATTTAGTAAGTAAATGACTATCAATAACTTTTCGAAGTCAATATTTTGTAGTGAGGGAAATGTAGAACAAAAGATAACTGAAAAGCTTTCTTTACATCATTAAAGCTGCTTGTAAACTTATCTCTTATGAATATTTTGATCTACCAAATCTACCTTATTGGCTGATTAATCATACTGTAGTCAGGGACTTCTATATATCTCTTGCAATGATGCAGTTTACTTTTTTACTCACTCATTCATTTCCACTTACAGGATAATAAAACGATTATTACAGAGCTTATGAAAATTATACCTTTGAATATTCATCAGAATTTCTACTCAATTTATGTAAATTCCTCGTAATATCATCATGTTGTTGTTGCTTTTAAGTAATTTTTTTTTCAATCTATTTTTTATTTTGTAAAAATATTAGTGTAAATGTGACAATGAATTGTATGTGAAGTAAAATGGATCGGGGAAAAAAAAACCTTCATGAATTAAGGATAACAACGGAGTAGTGAAAGAGATGTCGAGGAAAACATGACAACGATGACATTTAAGCTATAAATTGACTCAAATCGTATTCAAATGTGACATATGTCAAAGCTTTTCAAATATTTTCATACACAACAAATTCAATTCTCGTATCAAACTACGTATTCCTAATCCATATCCAGAAGAAAAAAAAACTGAAAAATATCCACACACTGCGAAGAACACACTGGAATTTTTTCCTCACTAACTCAAAAACATAACTTTCGTACATTTTACATTCGTAAAATTGCGTTGAAATCATAAGTATACACTCAATCAATAAATAAGTACATTTCCTTAGAAAAAAAAAATATATATACAAGATTGAATAAGGTGAACTCCCTCATATATTATCACTCCTCATAGTAGAACTTTATGAGAATTTGAAAATATTGAAAAATAATAGCTTTAAAAAATCTTATAAAGTAGATGTTAATGTGAGCAATTTTACTGTAACTCATTTCAACATACGCTATCCCTCAGACGTTCTAATACATTCTTATCGATTTTCGCAAATTTTTTCACTTTTTTTTTTCCCACAGACATAAGTTTATTTAGAAATTTCGCTATGAGGTTCGAGCGATTTAAAACGGATTTTCACCTTCTTTTTTGTTGTGGCTTTCTGTTTGGAGCGATAAGCTGACTCTTTCAGATGTTTCTCAAATTCGTCGAACCTCATATTATCAGGTAAATCTCGACTTCTTTTTATAACTCAAAACTTTAACTCGAAAGCAACCTTCAAATGTCTTTTATCCTATGACGTCATTAAGCTGAGTTTTGATTTTTTGCTAGATTTTTTTTTATAGATTGATATCGGTGAATATAGGATATTACAGGTATAGTCTATATAAAATTGAGGCAAATGCCTCACAAAAAATATGAAATGAATTTGTTTTAGATTATGAATGAATCATATTAGTATAGGAAAGGAATTGGATAATCCAGACAGTTTACGATTTAATACAGAGTGTAAATTTTAAAATATAGAGAACTTCATAGTTGAAAATATAATGAAAATCTAAGAGATTCCATAGCATTTTTTAAATTTTAATACTTTTAAAACCTTAAGAGTCTATTTAAAATGATAAATATGGGCGATAATGAGACGAATTGATCAACATAAATAAATAAACAACCTTATTATTTAGTAAACAAACAACATTATCTTTCACAATGATCATCTATTTTCCTCATTGTAGTGTTTTTTTCTTTGGCTTATAAGGTAAAGCTGTTCAACTAGGAGGAAAAAATTTCTTTTCTTCAAAACAATTGAAATAATCAGAAATGTTATTTAAGTTATTTTATTCAAAATATTGATTTTTTGTCGTTAAAAAAAAAACGAAAGCTTTATATATTTAATTTTATTTTTCAAAAATCAATTATAATGAAAATATTTTTCGTAGACAGTGAGAAGCATAAGAAAACCTACCATGAAAATTTCATTAGGGATGGCTGAAAATTGAAAATGCTTCAAGTTGCCAGTGTTGGCATGCTATTGACAATGGTAATGTTGAATTTGTTCATTTAAGCTTATCCACAACGATCCTCAACCTCCTCATTTATATTAGCGAACATTTATACAAAACAATTTCCTCATTAAAATATATGGTGGGTCAAGCATATAGTCGTTTTTTTTTTTTTTAAATTGTTTCGATGACCGTATAAGTTCTGCTGCATTAGCTCATATCGAGTTGAATAGTAAAAAGTGCCTCATTAAATAAAATTACTTAAATCGTTAATAATTCTTTTGTATTTGATTGTTTGTATTTGTCTATTTCTGTTAGGAGGAAATAACGATGAGGAATGAGTCGAAAATATTGGTTAAATTGAATTCTGATCTTTCATAGTGATAAAGTAGAACAGTAAGTGCCTTGATTTGTAAAACTGGCTAACGTTTTTTTTTTTACTTCAAATGAGGAATTTCCTCAGTTAGAATTATGAAAGAGTCTGGTAGGATCGAAAATATTTTAACTCACTAGTTTTAATTTTGAATAACTTAACGCAGCCTCTAGCTTAGATCATTAAGGTGATGATATTTTTATAATCCAAATGTTTAATGAACTTTCTTTTGGGATTATATTTCGATTTGATGTGGAATTTGATCGTTTTCAGGTACAGTATGAGGGAATTGTATAAATGAGGGATATTCATGACCTCACTAGTAGAAAGCATTGGAGATTACTATTATAATATGCTCTCAATTGACTTATATATTACTGAATTGGCTGCTTAAGCTCCAAAATATAATGGTTTCAATGGCTTTTAACGATTTTTAAACTGCTACTTTCATGGATTACCTTTTAAGCACCACGACACCAAAGTGTTAGTATGGATTTTTTTGAACTCATTGAAAAATTTCAATCAATTTCTCTTACAATGTCTATTTTTGATATGTTCATGTATGGGTGCTATTTTGGTGAAGCAATTCTCTTTTTCTCAGTGATCAACGATCAGCAAAATTTCCGGTTAAATCGATAAGTTTTTTTTGACGGAGATCACTAATGGCTTATCGTTTCATGGCTACTTTAGGTAAATTTACAGTACTTGTTTGAATACGATTATAAAGCATGAAGAATCAATCAAAAACAGAACTTTAAAAAAAATACAGAAATTTTCCCTCAAAAATTCGTCAAGAAACGAACTATGACTCGATAAAATTACGATCATTCTCAATGAAATCTACATAGAAGTTCAATGTGATTGAGGAATAAGTTTATTTGGAAGATTAGGAAGTGTTAATGAAAAAATCCTAAATAACTACTGTGTTATCAGTTGTTTTTCGTAAAAAGAAGACATTTGAGCAGTACTTGAAATTCTCATGGTGTACCTGTTAGGATATATATGAGTGAACTCACAGATGACAGAGATGGTGTACATCATGAATATTCAATGATTCATGACCTACGTTTCATTCAATGCATGAAAATCTGCTAATGATTTACTCACTATTCTGTGAATATTCAGATAACAGTTGCTAATTTAGTTCATCTACGTCAACTTCTAGGTCCACCGACAACGCTAGTCTGAAGTGATCATTTTGATGCGTATCGCATTTCGACACTCTAAAAATCCCTCCGGCCATATTGATGCAGTCAATGCTAATCCATTACGGCAAAGAATCAACAATTAACAATTTTTCTATCAAAGTAAACTAAAAAGTACAATCATGTACAGATGACTAAACGGCATAGTTTACAAAAGATTTTCGTAAAAGAATTATTTAAATAGTTTTTCAAATGTAATTTCGTATTCATTTAGTGGATATCGTCTATCGATGGTCGCGTTTCGCTCGTTTTATGTTTTCATTCATTCCTAATTATTTGAATGTGTTTCGTTAATTCAACATTCATCAACTATTGATATAAGCTTCACTAAAATTACATTTAAAGTCCTACCTAATCATCTTCTATAATGTTAATTTGATTGTGAATATCATTAAATTATGGTTCATAAATGAACTTAGAACTCTTATAAATCGATAGTCAAGTTTAATTCTTAGCTAATGATGAGGAAGAATGAGGCTTGATGGGAAAAATCACATGATATACTTTTGATGGTAATGGAAAGTAGAATATTTCAAGAAAATTTTCAAAAGAAAAGTCCATTTCAGTCGGAAGGGTTGATTCTTTACTGTTTTTGTTCGAGTATTTTTCTATTTTCCTCATCTTTTCATCTTTTTTTTGTTCCTCTAAGCAATGATATTAGTATACTTCTTATGCTGCACTACTTCTCACATATATTTGAAGATATTGAAAGGTAAAGAAAGGAACTCATATCAATCATATTGTGCGAAGATTCTCACAGCAAATGACATGCGTCTATCATGTTTTGCATGATTTAGGATGGCAATAACGTTATGTCCTCATTCTAACACTCAAAAGCGAGTGAAGAGTAACCCTGAACAAATTGATGGAAAAGATCTCT
This sequence comes from Dictyocaulus viviparus, assembly GCA_000816705.1. Taxonomy (NCBI): domain Eukaryota; kingdom Metazoa; phylum Nematoda; class Chromadorea; order Rhabditida; family Metastrongylidae; genus Dictyocaulus; species Dictyocaulus viviparus. The sequence continues at coordinate 124,994 of KN716393.1, forward strand.
CCTTTCTTGACTTATTTCAGGCTTTCTAATTTACTGATCCATTCATACCAAATGTTCTCTAATATTTTTATGCTCTTTATATTTTATTATGTCTTTTAGTTTTCGTTCACTGAGGTGACAAAAGGCATTTTATGGTTTTTTCAAAAAGCTTTCAAAATAGGTTGTTATCCGTTAACTTAGAACTCATTCTGACTATTCATTCCTATATTACACTAGCAGAACCACTAGAACAGTACTACTGTAACGAGAAGGATTAGTTTCAAAAATTGTTTTCAATAGAGGAAACATCTCATTTCAAGTCATAGACCAAGTTGTTTATTATATTCTACGTCGAAATTAGCACTTGTTAGACTCAGATATTATTCCGTTGTTTTAAGGACGACATTCAGAACATCTGATGACATTGTTGCCGTCTATTGATCCAGAATTTTTGTGGATTTGGATTGCTTACTGTTCATTCCCTTACAATATCCTCAAAAGGTAACACTTTCATAATGCGGTAAGTGTATCTTGAACACTTTAAGTGATTTAGTAGTAATTTCATTGTGAAACACAGAGATTTCAACTATGTAACTCTGATTGACTACTTATAATTATTTATTTATTCGATCCTCTTCGTTATCTGACAAATAAGCCAACTTCACTTTGTTATAGACTAATCTCAATAGAATTTCCTACTTTCTCAAAGTTTCAAAGAATTTCGCTGAGGACTTAATCAGCGCTTGTTGGATTTTGAGCTCTGTCTGCTAAAATTTCTATTGAGTTTAAGGTAAGACGAGGTGAGGCGTTAATCAATCTCTGTGGAATGAGTCACTTATTCGATTTCAACTTATAATTACCTCGATTTTATCATTAAGATAAACGAATGTGATTATGTTCCATACAACTGCATGAATTGAGTAACCTTCAACAGCTCAGTGCTGGTCGTCTTCGTGAAAATTTTACGGATATAATTTACCTTTCATAGAGAGATAGTCAGCTTAGTAGGTCTGTAGGCCTACGTGACTGTCACTTTGTGGCACATTATAACACCCCAACTCGTGCTCTCCCATTGAGTTCAGCAGTGATACGGAGGAATCAAAAAAAAAGCTTTATTCCAATGGAATAAAACTAACTGATAATTTATGCCTATGTCTATTTTATTCAAGTTCCTAAGACGATGGTTACTTTGTTCAAATATATTGTATTCAATCAATCAATGATTTAGGAGGTATAACTGTGTGGAATACAGTTATAGAAGCAACAGAGAATAAAAAAAAACCCTTCAAAATTAATTTTTTATGCATGTTATGTCTGTACTGAACCACATTGACGATCAGCAGCTGGAATATCAGCGCTGTGTTTGAGCGACGATGTCACAAATAGTCGAAAGTAGTACAATTTCGCTTCAAGTGCTTCAACGAGTGTAATAGATGCTGCGAAAATTTGCATTAATTCGTTTACGTTCAACGAGGCCACTCTGCGACTGATCTTGAGCTGTCCGCAAACTTAAAAGCACTCAATTTGAAGTAGGATTCTCAATTGTGCTCATATCACTATTGACCGTTAATTCAATTCAACACTCTTCCCGTAAAGTGAATTTTCACTTAACATTCGTTGCTTAAAGTAATCAGAGCTGGATAACTCGTACAAATGAGGTAATGTGGAGGTAGAGTTTGTAAATTGTCGTAAATTTTCGCTAAAAATGAGCATACTCTATCTATACAAAAACTATTTACACAACTTTCTTAGGGATTTTTCAATGTTACAAAAAAAAAACATATCAGAACATGGGAGGTCAATTATATTAGTATTAGTCGTGTGGAAAATGAGGGCGACATTTGGGTCATTTTCAGTGATTTTGCTTCTTGATGATTATACTCGGTCGCTTTGAAGTCCTAACTCGTGTCTAATTCAAAGATCAAATGAAGTTATAAATTTTATTACAGTTCATATATTTTGAGATTTATCGTTACATCGTTCAAAAATTAGTTAAGAAATCAGTTTCAATTGCTATTGGTCCACATTTTCTTTTGATGATAATTTGTTTTTGTGTTTACTTGGTCATTTGTTTATTATTGGATTCATAGACTGCTTGTTTTCATTTCAATCGTTTCGATTAGTACAATCAGTTTACCAACAACTTTTTCTTTTTGTTATGAAGAACTGTTTATTTTTTTCCGTTATCCACTCAAAAATATTCAATGAAAAATAAAAGAAAGAGGAATAGAAAAACATCTGCTTTCTATTTCAGTACTAACATAAATACGTTTTCAATGTAGAAATTCATTTTCATTCATTTATTTTCATTCTATTTCATCTTATTTTTTTTTCTCAACAAAATTACTCTTGACGATCGATGATGACAGAAACGTATTCGTTTTATGGAGAATTTCAAAACATTTTCACTATTGTTTATTGTTTAGAAAATGCTACAGTTAAAAGCAATTTACTAAACACATATTGATAAATAAACAATTGAGTGTTATTAGAAAAGAATCCGTGAGTCAAATAATACATATAACTCGTTTTCCCTATGGATATTTTCTGATTTTGTTTACTTTTTTTTTTTTCTGATATGATAGTTTTCGTTTAATTCATTCTAGTCAAAGCGATAGCATAACAACTAAATGTCAATAGTTTCGTTTCAGTACGTAAACTATTGACGTCATGTAAATAACGTATTCATCGATTATCACTATTCATATTATCGATTTTCTAGTGTGATCGATAAGTTATCGATTATTTGATTGCGTTTATTCATGAAAATGATATGATGTTTTGTTTTTGACGATGATAATTACTAAACAATCAACTAATATATATATATATATATATATATATGTTCGACTTGAAAATTGTGCTCGTCTACACAACACGTCTATTATTCATATTCTCACTTCGTTTTTCCTCAAATTTCATATTCCATTTCCTCTTGAATGAGCATTTTCATGAGTTATCGAACATTACATAAGTCATATTCATTGCTTGTTATCATATAGTATTAAATATATAATTATAATAATAATCATATGCATAATAATTACTATAATTAAATGATTAAGTTTATGTTTATCACCTGATATCCTGTTGTTTATTAAACTACTTGATTAGTTCCCTCAGTGACTTTCCTCATTATCTATAACTGTCACGTGAATGGCTTATTCAGTAGTAGATAAAAACATTACAATCATTATTGAATTGCTTGAAATTTTTTAAAAATTTATTGATCGTTTTCGTCAATTATCATGATTCTAGTATTATGCATTTGACAGCTTCAATATAGTTAACTTTTTTTATTCTTTTACATTATTTATTTAATGTTAGATGCTTCTGGGCGTGTCATTATGCAAAAAGTATCGTGATGTAAAGAAGGTGGGCGAACAGATGGATGGATTGATGTCCATCGTTCGTCTTCAACACGTCACTACTGAACTATTCAGTATTTTTTGTAACAGCTCTACATCATTTGCATAAATCGTGATCTTCAAAGTTGGCATTTAAACAAATCACTGCATGAATTATTAAATTACAATGTATTTCATAGATTTTTATTTTTGAAACTTTCTTTGAAATCGATTTTATAGCAGCTTCAAAAGCTGATTCTTGATTATCGGAGACCATAATCGTTACCGTAGTTCGTCATCACGTATGGACATTTCGTCTGTTATCGATATTTCAACCATATACTTTATTCTCTGTGATCTACCAAACACTACAGTATCAGAAGCTAATAAAACCGTCGAATAAAACATATCATCTTTTCAACGCATAACATAAACATGTGTAGTTTTTTCTATTTTATATGAGTTCTAATTAGATCGTAACTGGATTCATTGATCTCATTAGTAGCTTGGCTTATCATTTCACCGTCTGAAAATCTTTTTTTTCTCAAATTCTGCGAGGAGAGGAAAAAAAAAAACTAATGTGAGTCAATGCAATGAGGGCTTATTGAAATAAAGCATATTAAATTAGATTTACCATATTATTACTACTAATATGAAAAATTTACATTATTTCTATTAATATAACTTCTAATATAATTGTATCTATTGAATAATATTAACATTCAATGATTAATCCTTTTGACCTCATTTCGATACAATTTATCGCTAATATTTGTAAAATAAGTCATCTTTAAATGTGTTCTATTGGTGTGATCATATCAAAATCAATACTGATCGATAACTATACTAGTAATTATGATAATATTAATAATGTTAAAGCATAATACTTTTTCAGAACTATTTTTTTTTGATGCATTTCATTTCGTGTTCTTTTCACTTCCGCAGCTTATGCCATGCACAACTGCCTATTACACTTACTTATCACAAAAAATACTTTACTACTAAATCTCATTAACATTATATCTTCTACCAAAATCCACAATTTGATAATTAATATCCATACGTTGAGGTGTTATCAATGAGGTGTTGTTTCATTGATCAGTTCAATCGTAATCATTCCTCAAACCGCAATCAATCACTCATTGATTGTACTTACGTCTTATGATCGCTAAATTTTCAATGTATCAGTTTTATTTGCTTAATGTATTACATTAGTATAAAGATATTAATAATATTAATAATAGTTACAATAATTACATTTGAAAACTTTTCTATGGCTAATCAGAAGAAAAAAAAATTACGAAATATAACATTCGTTTTACATCTGAATAAATTTTTCAATTGAGGGATTAAAAAAAAAGATGCTTCATATAAATAATACAGTTTTTTTTTTCGTCTTTTCATTCTTAATTTCACTCAATTACTAGTCGAATGAGTTCAAATATTCTTTATTATTTCAACTGGAAACTCCTGAAAGCATTGAGGTTTTGAGTATTTTCTGGATGATTCTTACTAAATATTGTTCATATTGAAGAATTACCGTAATTTCAAAGTCCTTTAAATGATATGAAGGTGATGTTGAGTTGTTGTCGAGTTTTATTATGATAATTATAATTATTTTATGTTATTTCATTAGTTTCTTGTGAATATTTTTTAAAATAATTTGTTTTACCTCATTTTCAAGATAACTATCAAACAGTGAAATATATTCATGTAAGAAATTTTCACTTTTCACCTCACTAGTTAACCTCACTATTTTTTTCTTTTTGACTAAACAATAAAGTAAGTAAACAACGAACTGTTTTTTCAACAGTAAACAATAAACTTATATTCAAACATTAATAATGTAGTACTCTACATAGGGATTTTCAAATGAATTATGAATAGGTCAAATTTTTTTTTGCCTCGTCTCACTGAATTTGCAGATGTAATAAGCTCTATTAGCAATTATTGATTTGTTTTAGATCAATTAAGAGAATCTATTAAATTTTAACAAAAAATTGATTCTGACATTAATTTTTTTTTTCGAGTTCGACTCGTACAAGAATTTTGAACTCTATTCGTATAGCCTACAAAAATCTTGCAAAAACCGAATGCTTCTATCACACTTCAGGAAGCGTTGCTGTTTCGGATTCGTGAGGAACTCAAAGTGAGGAAGAAAAAACAAGACAAAAAAAAAACTTTCGTAAAGTGAACAACAATCAGTGTATTATATTTATATCATCTTCATACATTACTGAACATCTGTTGGGTTGTTTATTCTTTTGTGGCACTCAATAGTTAATGATTTCCATTGTTGTTTAATTTTATTATACCTCAACATAGTGGGCGAATGAATACCTCATGTATACCTCAAATACTTTATAATAATCTTATTCTAATTAAAGTTATCTATCTATCAAAATAATATCTTTCAGATTTTTTTCTCGTTCATATGTTTAATATGACGTTTACAGATGTCGTTACGACAGCAAGGAGAAGCTGTTTCGATTTTTTACCTCAGATCAAATCAATTTGTCATTGTTGTTGGCTTGAACAAATCATCCTCAGATTTATTCTGTGATGAGAGAAAAGCTGATTTAATAATAGACTGATTCAACTGACTATACGTCACTTATTATAAGAATCAGCTTTATGTTCAATCATATCCGGAATTCTTCTGGAAATTGAATGTCTGACGTCTTCTTAGATGAGATATTTTAAAAGGATACATTGTTTATCGTAACATTCTGAATGTTAATGCAATAACAACGAGGAAAACAACAAAGAGATGAATATTGAGGAACGTTTTCATTAAGTATAAAGATGAAATATTATACGACAAATTTTTTTTCCTGGTCTTAAGTTGTTCGCTTTTTTTTTTCTTCGTGTTATCGTTCCCTTTATTTTAAAAGAATTTCATCTTTCTAATGCTATGCTTCGACTCTTTATAAAAGCTTTAATTGTGTTTGAATCTTTTTGCTCTCCTGTTTTTCTATCATCTATCTCGTTTTAGTGTCTGGATATCTGTGGGTCTTCCAGAACTACACGATGTTTTTGGTGGTTTGCCTCACATCACATTGTTGGCTGATTGTGTTGAGTTCTTCATGTTGTCGATTTACTTCTGATACTTTTGTCATTCATCAGAATTATCATAATCGTTAACGATATCATAAAAATTCCTATAAAATCTTACCCTCTAAAAGGTACGATTTTCGATTTCCCTCATCATAACACTCATTGATAAATCAAATTCATTCATTATATTTGAAACTTTAGAAGTAATTTAGTTTTTTCTTCCTCGTAGCAAAAATATTTTATTTGTCTGAAAAATTTTAACTCTATGACAGTTTTTCAATCAGCCACATATATTTGTGAATGGAAAAGAATCCATAAATGTAATATAAGCATCTCAGCTTTAGCAAAATAAATAATACGAATATTATAAATTTGTAGAATACGATGTGAAATTTTATTTGAAAACTAATTGTGAGGTATTTTATTATACGGAGTCATACTTGACTCATTTTGCGAAAAAAAAAAATTCTGACATTGATCGACGATCATTTTGCAACATCACTATTAAGCTTGTATTATCATTTCTGTTGTTCAGCTAATTTTTTATATAGAACACTGAGTTCTTCAGTTACAGAAGATAAGATTGAAAATTATATCGGTGCAAAAATATTACGGTAATTTATAATTCTGAACATAATATAAACTGCAACTATTTTTGCACCAACTTTATATCTATAGTGGTAAATAGTAAGAGTAATGGAAATCAATAAATTTGAGCTTTTAGCTGTTTACTACATTCTTCCCATCGTTTTCTTTTCTATAATGATTTAGACATGAATTATTCAAAAATGAAACTTTTAACTCATCCATAAAGAATATTGTGTATATGTGTTTGAGGTCTGAGTATTCAATTCGATCCGCTAAGGAAATCCTTGAAAGAAAAAAAAACAATTCTGAAATCCTACATCTAACTATCAAGCATATGAAATTCTTGTCACATAGTGATTACCTCAAATGATTCTTGTTTTTAATTTGAATTCTACCTTTTTTTTAGTGGAATGAAAAGAAAGGTTTTTTTTTCGAAATGAAAGCACTCAAAAATGACATCATCTCAATCATTTTAGAATATGATTGAAAGAAAAATTTCTTATTCTTAAATTATTTTGCTATTCACTCATTTTTTTTCCCTCATCCAACATTCATCAGTTCTCATAAGAGTCTTTGTTTATTTAGTGGGTCCTCGAAAAGCTTATCTCTAACAAAAATCGCACTTTATTTATGAAACTTCACGTAATCCATTATTATTCGGTTTCATTTCATTTTTAACTCTATGATGAGGGTTTAAGCTGTTTTCTATTAATTTTACTTTATTATTATTCTGTATTTACAATATACAAAAATATATCTTTATAATTACAATAGTAGTGTAATATTACGTTTGTTAGTTATTCAACTGTGAAGTTATTCAAGCTATTGAGTTTTTATAAGAAAACGTCCTTCAAAATAAATAACAATAACAACATCAACAATTTGTAAACAAGAATTTTCTATTATTCTAAGTCAATTGGTTTAATGTTACTTTGTTTTCAACAATTTTTCGGATTGTTTACATTGTCATCGGTTCACATTACAAAACAGCTGATCACATATTTCTAGAAAAAAAACCGTAGTAAATTTTATTATATAAGCATTTATGACGTCATCTAGATTTAAATGCATTTTAATTATTTTTCTTTCATGATTTCCTATTAATTTCGAATCGATTACTTGCTTTTTTTCATTTTTTTTTTTCATAGAATTCGTCCTAGTTGATGCTTCATATGCCGATTTTTATAAAGTTAACTCATATATTCATACTATTTTAGTACATTTGGTACAGTATGATAACTCTCCATAAGAATCTGAGACAATAAACAAACAAACAGACAAACAAACAAACAACAACAACAATATGATCTGTTGGTTTAGATCAGCTTTGGTTGAATATTGATGCGAGTCTAATTCATCCTGAGGTAGTAATGCTAAGCAGTAAATATCACATTGTACTGTATAGTGGTTAAAGAATCGTGTACTACAAAGTTAAGGACTACTTTCAGAGGCAAATCACTAATGTTCGATCATTAAATGATTTTAGTTCCTCTAATAAACAATTATTGTTGAAAATTACGATGAGGAAACTTGCAGATTGTGTTTCGCACTCACTGTTGTTGATGAGGTAGTAAGTACAATTGCGAAATATTCAAATTATGATTTTATTCGATTTGAATGCTTCCAAAAGCTGTAAGTTTTCTTAAGTATCAAATAAATTTGCTTCGTTATTCAATTGAATTTTATATCCAAAAACTTTAATTATATAAAAAAAATTTTTTCATAATATAAAAAAAACTTTTTTTTTCTGCTATCTTTTTTTCTATATTTCCTACCGAATACCATAGCCATGAAAAATATGTTATATTTCATAAAATTCATTTCATTTCATCCTTTTCCTGAAAAAAATATTCCTAAGGAAAAATAATAATTAGTGAACAGTTTTTCTACCTCACATTGAGGACGTCGAATTCGTATGGGCTTTTGATAGCTTATCAAGCTGATTCGTTGTTGAATATATTGATTACTGTTATTTTCGACATTAAACGACTTAGATAAAGCAAATATTCAATATTGTTCTCCATATTGATAGTAATTTTACTCCTTTTTCATCAATATAGAATAATCGACCTTACCTCTACATTGAGGTAAAACCGATGTTGGATAAGTTGAATATATTGAAAGTGAACGCCGAGTCGTAATTTTTTATCCATTGTACTGTTGCTTGAAAATGCTGCTCAATTCTAATTTATTTTTTTTTAGCCCTCGCGATTGCTACGATTCTATCCCATATTAATCTTGTATTCACTCAATAATTGAGTAGGCTTAATTACTCAAGTTTGAAGTTCCACACGCTCCAGAAGACCAGAAATGTCATCCAACATATGACGTAATTAGTAATTAATATGAAAATTTCTGTTAAGAAAAGATATCCTCATCCTCCGATAGATAGATCACTTGAATTTTAACTCAAAACCATGAGGCGTTATTTCGATAATTATTAACGTTTTGATATTATGAAATCTGTTCAAATTTCAGCAAAATTAATTGAAATCAGTAGATTTCAAGAACTCTATGTTTTCATTGTACGTTGAGGATTTCAGATTAAACAACTTGGATATTAATAACGAGTTAAAATCGTAATAATCCCTCAACTTGCTCATTAACGTTTTTGCCTTTCAAATTTACTACACTTCTATGCGTACTAGTTAATTAGTGTAAGGAATTAGTAATTTATAACATAATTTTGGTAATAAGTTATTAATGAACATAAACCAAAGACCAATGAGTGGCTTATCATTCCCTAAAGAAGTCCCGAGGCCAAAATGAGTTTGACATTTAGAAATATGCGAGAGAAACTTCTGATTATTGTGAATATTCTGATATAAAGACTCCTCTTATACTTGTATACGCAAAAAATTCATTAACACGTCGATTTGTGAGGTTTCAATAGGCGATTTGTTAGAATTTAAATAATTAGAAGTGTCCTTATTCATGAAACTATCGCTTTTGAGGGAAATCGCTTGAAGGTACGATTATTGTTTGAGTTTTATTGCGCATTCGTCTTTAATTGAATCAATCGTTAACATGTTTTTGTTGATGAAATTGTATGTTTTTGCTTGAGAAGCATTTTGTTTTTGTTTTTTTTTTTTAAACAAAATTTTCCTATATGTGAATTTTCCAAAAGCTTATTATACCTCATATTGTTAAGTAAAGATTGTTATTATTTGCTTTCATTCGACTTATAAGCAACACGATAACGCTAAATAGCTGTTTGTTTGTTTGTATAAACATTACACAAACTTATTTACAACGTTTCCTTATTTAAATATTGATTTTTTTCTAGTTTTTTACCGACTACTTTGAAATATTCGTGGATTCACATTATGTCATTAAGACATTATCGATTATTTTTGCTCGTCAAATGCTTTTTATTGATTATTTTATTCTATTTTCAGACACTATTTTAGCATTGTAAGTCCGAAAAGAAGCTAAAAGCAGAAAAATTTTGCTTTTTCATTTGTACACGCAGAACTCTCGCCGAAGGTAACCCAATTTGTGTACCATCACGCGTCCTCTTCCTCTCCTCCTAATGCTATGTGGTCGATAGAAAGTAGAACTTAAGGATGAGGAAGAAATCGCGTCAAGTCAAACACATTCTAAACTCTTAGAGATTATTCTAATTATATTCTCTCAAAAGAATTTATTACATTTTTGTAATTTTCATTAGATTTGCTTCTTTAATCAATTAAATGTATACTAAAAATCTTTCGCGCAATCGTTTCAAACATTGTTTTCTTTTTTTGTCATCACATCATTGATTTGTAACAAAATTTTCCTGGCTTTTTTTTTTCCAATTCCGGATAGCAGTCATCTGCAATGTTCATTTCATGTGGTTCCTCTCTGTTATAGAGAAGAGGAGGAGGAGGCAGGAAAACGCCGATGAAAATTTTAGCAATATCTTTCAGTCTCTTCAACCACACAACCAATATTTCCTTCTTTTAGCTTTTTTTTTCCGTGTCGTCGTCGTCGTCGCACGTCTTCTCTTATCAGCCGAATTTCAATGAATTGCTTATATGTTTCTATTTTACAATTATATTTAATCTTTAGTTTACCTCTATTCGTCTACCTCACTCATTTACATAGAAAATATAGAGCGTTATGACGTGATTGAATTCTAATGTTTACGTTTTAGACGTTTCCATCTTTGTCATATATTTTTCAACACGATCAATATTCATAGTTTCAATGTGAAATCAATTGTGTAGTGTAAAGTATACAGTCAACCAATCGATCGATTTGTTACAAAAAAAATTGCCTGCAGATGAAAATATATTCTCTAATTTCGTTTTTTCAATCTAACGATATTATTTAGCTTTTGCAGCCTCACTGACTGACTGGACCAAGCCTTATTTCATTCTGTTTTTCTCGCTTCATTGTCCTCATACGACGCTTCTCTGTCAGCCAGCTGCGATTCGGTTTCAGAAGCAACGTGTAGAAGAAAAAAAAGAGGAAAAAAAGAACCTCCTGTGATCAATTCAATCAGTTTTAGTATTATTTTGTAAACATTTTGTTTATTAACAATAATCTATTAAAAATAATATTGTATATTTAAAAATATGTCACTTAGTAAATCCTTGATGCTTTTTTTTTTCATAAGGTTAAAAATTCATTAACACTCAACCGAGCTGATTACACTCCGTATTAGTTGAAGAAGCATTTTTTTCAGCTTCTAACGCTTAGAAATTTTAATAAATTTAATAAAAAACAAATTTTTTTTCAGATTTTTTTTGTTTTTTGAAATGTTTTGTATTCTCTTAGAAATTTTATTGGCTAGTTGAAAAATAACGATTAAGAATAATATTTTTCATTACTTTATTAAGAACTGCTTATGTTTTGTTAATATTAAAAATTTAATAAGATTCAAAGATTTTTAATTACAATCTGTTTTTTTTTTGTTTTTGTTTTTGTTTTCATCATCTGAAATGTGTGAAGGCTTAAGGTGTATCGTCATATGAATGTGCTTCTTCTTCTATAGACAAAGGTCTAATCATATAATAATTTTGAGTTACCTCCTCATTCTATCACTTAATTGCTGCTTTATAGATAAAAAAAGTAGATCAAATGTTTCCTGTAATCTTTTGATCAGAAATTACAGTAATACATACCAAATCAGAGTTATTCATTGTACTGTTTATCGATAATTTAATAAGTCATTGGTAAGTTCAGTATGATAAAATTTCTTGATATGAATGAAGTTAAATTGTTGACTAGTCTATAGAATTCAATGACGTTCGATATGTTTGTGAGTCTATTTTCCTCAGTCTATCTAACTCGTCATCAATCGAAAATGAGCAGCCATTTCCTATTCGTTTTCCATGGAAAACTCTTCTTCTTGTCTAAACAGGCTTCGCATTCTCATTTTTCATTTAGTAGCACCAATCATTTTTTTTTTCTGCCCTCGTTTTTTTTTTCCTCTCTCTTTTACTCCTTCCTCAACTTCACATCAACATCATTTTTCATTTCATTTAAAATAACCCTAATATGTTTTATAAATCTACAGTGACTATTTTTTTCTATTAAGAGCTTCTGTTTGAGAAAAATTCAAATCAACTTTCATCATATTTATTGCTAATTTTTGTCTATTGATAGAAATTTGCATCGAATCGTCTATCGTGCACTCAATCTCTACCTCTGAGGACCTCACTTTGACAACTTCTTATCATTTACATCATTTGACTATTAGTGTAGCCTCTTTTTTGAAATGCTTACTACTTTAACTTATTAGTACCTTAATATTTAGTATATTTCTGATTCGTCATCGTCGTGGTGATCTGTCAGTTTGTGGTTTCACAGTTTTTTTTTTTTTTGCATAAAAATTCTCCTACAATAAAGTGAATTGTTTTATTCATCACTGAACTATTTGCTTTTACACACTTTTTTTTCCTCTTTTTTTTCACTCATTTTCACTCATTTTAGTTTTTCTCTCTTTAGTTTTTCTTTTGTTTTTGGTTTAGATGATTTCCGAATCATCGAACTCATTTTAAAAAATATTTTTACAAAAATAACATTTGAAATGTTATAAACAATTAGACTTTTAGATTGCCTAGAGCAATCTAATTTTTTTAAAAGTATTTTCTTCTTTTTCCTTTTGCTAAAACATATGAATTGATTACTTTTAAACCTGTTAGTATTAGTCGAACTATAATAATGTTAATAAAAAAAAATCAGTTCTATTTTATTTTTTTTTCTAGAAGACAAACTTTTTCAGAATTCACTGACTCCTTTTTTAATTAGCTACAACAAAATTACTTATGACCACCAAAAAATCAATAAACACCTTTTTTTCGTCGTTATATATGCTATTGAGTTATTCATTTGTAGGCTTATATAACCTCCTCATATTTAGATTTAAATTTTACTCATCCCATTCAATTTTGTTATTATTGAAAAAAAAATGTATTAAAATTATTTACTAAGCGTTTCTGTGTTCTTCTTTATATTATAATTCATATTTTATTGTATTTTAATCGATATCTATTACTATAAAACGAATAATACAAAATTGTTTCACAAAATTCGATTGTTTTTTGAGTCTTTAAAAACGTTAAACTTCATTTTTTTTTTTGAATACATTTCATAATAATCGCATTATATGACGACAATGCAATTGTACTATTAGGCATTATTGATTTTATTGATTTTTGTGATTTTTGAAAAATAACATAAAATGTGTGTGTGTGTTTTCTTTTTCATTTTTAATTCTCTCGTTCTTGATTTCTTTCTCGTTTTCAACGAATTTATTCCGATGTAACCGATAATCGAGTGATTTGTTTTTTTTCATTTCCTATTCTCGTTTGGTGTAATCACTTTGATTTTATCGTTTACAAATCGTTTTCAATTCAATAACTCATTGCAGTCTTGTTGTTGTTGTTGTTGTTGTTGTTTTTTACTAAATTTTATTTTTTCCTCCATTTTCAGATGTGCCATTGAATTTCGCGCATTCCATCAAGCTTATCTTCTATTTAAAATATCACATTAAATAATTCTATATCAATAAATCTTCTATTTCTACTAGAAATTTAATATTGCTTGCGATTCGAACAAAATGTTACCTGAAAGCTGCGAAAAAGTTAAAGTAGCTGTACGAGTACGTCCATTTAATAAACGAGGTATGATGAGTGATCGTTATGTTTTTATACGATTATAAAGTAAAAAATTTAATAAAAACTACTCTACTATGAGGATTTTCCCTCGTTTTAAACAATTGAAACAATTAGCATAGCAAAATATGTGGTGCAAAAATAATTGCGGGAATTTATCAGTATAAGCACTGATTAAACCGTAATTTTATTGTGCACCAACTTAACGAGAAGGCAAGAAGCCAAGAAGGCTATAATGGCACCAAATATCTAAGGAAAAATCCAACTCACTCAACTGTTTAGCCAAAAAAAAAGAAGAATCCGTTTATTCAGCTTATACTAAAGTTTTGCATTAAAATTTTAAAAATAAATGAGAAAATGCTTGAATGCAATTATTCATATGGATTAATTATTCAATTACTCCAGAGTTTTCAACATTAATTTATCTATTATGGGACTGTTAAGCTATTTTTTTTTCCTCAAATTCTATTACCTCGTTATATGTTGACTTCATCAACAAATTGAACTGGTCAACAAAAGATCATCTACATCAAAATCTTCAGCTTAGCTTTTCAGTCCTCAATGAAAATTTATTAGCTTTTCACTTAAGTCATTGTTATTGAAATGTGTACCAATACTATAGATGATAATCAGAAAGCAATGGGACTAAACTTCCATTATGCGTTTCGTTCGCAAAAATATTAGTGATAATTAGTGATACATGATGGGGAAAGAAAATGAGGATAATAGATAAGCATGAAAGTTGAGGTAAATAAGAGGAGGAACGTTTAGTGATAAATGATCTTCTGGAAGAACGTCGTAATTGATAGATCTTAACGACTAATTGAAGACTGATACAAGTACTTTTAACGATCTAGTAAATAAAAACAACATATTATGCTGTACGTTACAGTTTTGTTTATTGAGAAAAAAAAATCAACTTTATGAATTTGAATTTCAAGAACAATTGATCCTCAATTATTTAGAATTGGATTTAAATACAAAAAGTGTTGTGCGAATGTGTAATGGCCAAACAATACTCGATCACGTATCCGATGAGTAAGTTATTTCTGAGTTATTTTATTAGATTGTATAGCGGTGCAAAAATAATTACAGTGGAGTCATTGTTAAGATCATTAAAATTCCGTGATTATTTTTGCAACAAGATAATAGTTTTCTCATCACTCTCTTACCTCATAAATTTCAGTAAACAACCGAAAACCTTTGCTTTTGATCATTCCTTCTATTCTACCGATGTGAATGATTCGAATTTTGCCAGTAAGTCATAGAATCACTCGATTGCTTCTTGTATTGTTTATATTATGATAATTTTCTATCATATATTTGGATTAAATCATTCTAACAAATCCTAATGAAATCATATATTCAGTCAAATTTTTCATTTTTCTTCATTTTGAGGGTAATTTACCTCATATAATTGCTAATAACTCAATGTAGTACTGAATGAAAATGTTTAGGTCAAGAAACGGTATTCGATAGTCTTGGATCAGGCGTTGTTGAAAATGCATTTTCTGGTTATAATGCTTGCATTTTTGCATATGGACAGACAGGTACTATATTTTCCAAGAATATCCTTATGTTTTATAAGTATTGTATTTTCTGGTCTCTATGTATTGAAGTAGTACTACATGTACTGACATCATACTTTATAATGATGCGTACGAAAACCTTAACAGTAGCGTCCATCACATTCACTGTAGCAGATTTCATTAGAATAGGTACCATCAATTTCTAAATTTCAATGGTCCTTCTCCATTGGTTATTGTTATTGTATGCCTTTGAAATGGCAGATACTTATTACAGGATCAGCTTTTGCAATTTGAACAACTATTTTTAATTTTTTTTATTGAAATTATTCAATATTAGCTAAGCAAACAGACTTATTAGTTATTTCGTTGAGGTTCTGGTAAGTCATACTCAATGATGGGTACTTCTGAGCAACCAGGTATCATACCTCGATTATGTAATGAGGTAAATTAATTTTTATGCTTTCAACGTTAGTACTATTAATTTGAATTTATTCTAATGAAATAATCCAGCTACATAGCTTTATCGTCACAAAAAAGTGAGGGAGAAAGTGAAAGAGAAATAAAAATAGCATGGTTAATATCGGGATGTATAAGTCGAGCATATAAAGTTTATATAAACGAGTGTAATTACCCTCAATTTTTCTTCTCATCTTAGCTTTTCTTTGTTGTTTTAGGTGTTTAGAAGGATCAAAGAAACCACATGTGAGACTCTTGAGTACAAAGTTGAAGTCTCTTACATGGAAATCTACAATGAACGTGTTCGAGATCTTCTAGATCCGAAAAAGTGAGTTACAAGACTCATTTCAGCTACGTGAAATTCAAATGAGTTCAATGCTCAGATTTACCGACACATGTAGGTAGTCTAATGTTTGATTAAAGAAAATTTACTTAGCAGATCAAATAAACATCATTTGAAAGTAAGAGAACACAAAATTCTTGGTCCACTCGTTGATGGATTATCGGTGTTGGCCGTTAATTCATTTGAGGTTAGTCGTTGTTAAGTGCTTTATGAAATTTCACTAAATTTTGGCACGCTAAGACTAATGTTATGTTAAATTTTTTCTTTTCTTTCAAAATCTAAAATCAATTACAGCAAATTGCCTCACTAATTGAAGAGGGAAATAAGTCAAGAACAGTGGCTGCAACGGACATGAACGCAGAAAGTTCACGATCTCATGCTGTATTCAATATTACACTAACACAAATTCTAAGAGATGTAGAGAAAGAAGTTTGTTTTACCTCATTATGTAAATTTCTATAAGTAATATAAATATTTATAAATGTTTGCGATTTCAATTCTGACTAACTTTAGTTCACTGGTGAAAAAGTTGCGAAAATCTCATTAGTTGATTTGGCTGGCAGTGAAAGAGCTAGAAAGACTCGAGCAATTGGCAAACGTCTCGAAGAAGGAGCGAACATCAATAAGTAAGTTTTTTATGGATTTTTTTTTATACTGAGCTTATAGCTTATAGTAGTATACTTATACTTATACTTTTATACTTTGTAGCTTCTACTGAATAATCAACAATGTTGAGGTCACTCACTACTCTTGGCATGGTGATTTCCGCTTTAGCTGAACGCTCTAATGGAAAAAAAGAGAAATTCATTCCTTATCGAGATTCAGTACTGACTTGGTGGGTCAAAAAGATCAATGTCATAACGCATCGTGTAACTGTTTTTTTTTCGTTTATAATTATACATAATTTAAAGGTGTAAAATTGATGTAAACATAAATCATAAGTAATTTTATTAGGTTTTAAGTGTTGTCTGGTAGAGAAACCTCAAAACCTCAATGAATTTGATTTTTTTTAGACAGTCATTATCGTATTATAAGTAGGTTGATAAGCAACTTAGCATTTATTGGCTATAACATGTGTTTTTTTTAACTTCATTTTAAAATTATAGGTTATTAAAAGATAATTTGGGTGGTAATTCTCGTACGGTAATGATTGCCACAATATCACCATCAGCTGATAATTATGAGGAAACGTTGTCTACATTACGTTATGCTGATCGAGCAAAACGTATCGTCAATCATGCCGTTGTCAATGAGGTTAAAATCTTCTTGTATTCCTCAGATTTATAACTCATAATGTTTTCAATTTGCTCTCATTATTTAAGGTTCAAACCGAATTAGTAAAATATCATATACAACTAGTCTTCTATTTAGTTATTGAAAAATTAAAATCATATGAGAATTTCTAGGATCCAAATGCACGAGTGATTCGTGAATTGAGGGAAGAAGTCGAGACTTTACGTATACAAATCAGTCAAACGTTAAAAGAACACTCAGTATACGATTTTAATTTTTCTATGTTTTATTTTTTAATCTAGAGAAAAATTCATAAGCTTAAGGAAACAGCTGAATTACGTGAACGATTGGCAGAAAGTGAGAGATTAGTAGCTCAAATGAATAAATCATGGGAAGAACGTTTGAAAGAAACGGATACACTCAATAGGGTGAGTTATAGAAACTATAGAATAATTTACTAATCAAAAAATGCTTGATAATTTATGCGTATAACAACAAAATATGTTATATACTCAATGTTTCTTTCCTCATCATTATCATTATCAATTGTGTTTCGTCCTCATACATTTATACAACCTCATAAGTTTAGGAACGTCAACGAGATTTAGCTGAAATTGGTATCTCAATTGAGTCAAGTGGAATCAAAGTTGAAAAAGATCGATTCTACCTAGTTAATCTCAACGCCGATCCGTCACTCAATGAATTACTTGTTTATTATATTAATGTAAGTTAAATTTTTAAATAAGCGTTTTCATAGCTATTATAAATTTCCTCTCCATCGTAAACTCTTCTATTGTTTTCTTTATATGAGACACGTTTTAGTCATCGGCAATAATAGGGAATCTGGATGAGATAGAGAATAGTCTTGATTCCGGATTAGGTAACTCAGATGAGGATCTCGCTAAGAAAGATGGTTAGTCATCATACAAAATATAATGATGAACAGAATTATCTGTAATGAATAGAATTCGGATTGAAAAATTCACGTCATATCGTTCAACAGGTTCATGTGAACGTACAAGTAGTATTGTGCTTCGTGGTTTGGGTGTAATGAGACGTCATGCCCGATTAAGTGTCGTTGAAGAACGAACTCAATCTAGACTCTACATTGAACCGTTATCGGACGAAGGAAGGTAAATGAGGAAAATTTGAGTTTCATCTATTAGTCTGTATAAAATATTTACTCTACGTTTAACATATTTACTTCTAACGGTTGTATTATGACTACTTATCTCTTTTTTTTTTTCATAGGATATGTGTAAATGGAAGAGAGATAAAAGAACGAACACTTCTGAGGCATGGAAATCGTCTGTTAATAGGAATGAACCACTTCTTTCGTGTAAATTGCCCAAAGGTGAAATCTATAGCAAACTTCTTTATAATTTTAAATCTTACAAAAAAAGAAAAGGATTTCCGTAGATTCTCATTTTTTTCCTCAAAATATTCTTCGAACTCTAAATATTCAAACTAACTCAGTTGTACTTTTATCTATAGAAAATGTTTTCATGTAGATTTCAATAGAAGCTGGACTCCAATTCAATTCTCTAAAATACGATCTGAGTTTGTCAATTTTAAGTCATAAAATTTTGTAGATCATTTTTTTCTAATATGAAATAATCATAGTATTTATTATGAGTTACTGTAACCTACTTACTATCAATTACCGTATTTTAGTTCTATGTGATTCTGAAATTCCATCACATTGGTAAACAATAAAGAGCCTAGTCAAAGAGAAAAAATCCTCATTGAATATTTCTTAAGCGTTAATTATGAGGGTTGTATTTTTAGGATGCCAGCATGAATCAGTCGGTTATGGATGAAAGCATCGTGTTCGACTACGATGATGCTTGGCAGGAGGTGATGCTTTCACTTTTTTTTCACCTATCACAACAAAGCATTCTTGTTTTTTTTTTTGGTTCATTTTTTTCAGTTCCCACTCTAGAACGAAACGAAAGCATTCCTTGTATTCATTGTCGTTTCAAGCATTCATAAATCTTATTGATTCGACCTCAGTACTCATTTTTTTATATGGTTGAAGTATTTCAGGTAAATGGAGATGGTGTTCATAATCCGTTATCAATGGCAGTTGATCAGTATATGGAACATGTAACGCTGAAACATCAGGCAAAATAATAATAATAATAATAATAATAATAATAATAAT
>KN716394.1:18158-29388 GCA_000816705.1 Dictyocaulus viviparus
CGGGGTAAGATAACTGGTTCTGTCTTGGTGAAGGTTGGTCAACTCAAGTCATGTATAGCCCACGCACGCATTCAACCACCTCCACGAAATCACGTTGAACATGAATGCGGGGGCGCATCCCACCACAAGGGATTGACCAACGCCAAAAATTATCTTATCTTATCTTATCTTATAAACAATGATAAGTACGAACTTTCCGTTTAAAAATGTTGGATTACAATAGTGTTTTGAAAGAAATAAGTGTGCATTCAAATAAATAATTAATCAGTGTCGTTGCATAATTATTCTTTAGATCAAAATGCTGTTGTGCAAATAGATGACATAAATAGTAGAATGTTTCTCAATACATTTTATAGCTTACCTTTACAAAAAAACTCTCATCTTAATTAGGGTACTTATCACAAATACAATTATTCACTGTGACCTACCTGATTCGAGAAAATTTCTACTTGCTGACGAATTGTCAAAACAGACGTCAATACAAATTGAAACACAGCTCCAGTTTCATCCAAAGCAAAGACCGCCTTAATTTTTATAGGTGTGTGTATGAGAAATGGAAAAGAAAGAAAAAACACCATCTATATGACTATATAACAAAGGAAATGAGACAAACATGTGGAGATGCCACAAGGTGGCAGACTTTAATCCTTCTTCCAGATATTACTACGGGCTCGGGCTTCCATTGGACATCGGAGACATGCTCTATAACAAAGGAAATGTCAATAAGTCATGTCACATGCATTGTCAATAAGAGCTAGTATTTCGGCATTCATGAACACTTTAGGATATCGCAAACGTCTTCTACAATACCAATGGCTTTTCTAAATACAGTAACACAAAAGCCTTCCTAAATGTACGAGTACGACATATTGTATAACAATGATTCGTTTTTCATAATATCAATAACATTTGCCTTCCTATCTCATCAATTTGTGCGACAACGCTTGTAATGCATTATTTTCCCCAAAGACAAGATCGTACATTGTTGACTGATAAGGAAGCTGTTGAAAGGATAAGTATTCGAGGTAAGGTGTATTTCACTTGGTGTTCAAAAATTAGGTTAGTGATGTCTTCTGCAAGCTTAACGATAGTAACAATTCTATCATTTTCATATCATTTTTGCGGCCAATTCAACACAATACAGATAGTGTTTGATTGAATGGATCGCATATTCGACATCGACTTCTTTAGAATCTATGGGAGGCGATTCCGTCGAAATGTTAGCGTGTGTGTTGTATTGTGCCTTCAATAAAACACTATAGTGTTGTGTTGTTGTTAGAGGCTTTTGTTAGCATATATGCTAACCTCGAGTATCGCTAAACAGCATTACAGTCAAGACATACTATTTACAAATGCCGAGGTTAGAGGGTAGTCGATCTTGAAAATTTTTAAAAATTTAATTGTTCCATATAGGAATACACCAGCATGCGCATTTGTTATCATTTCTAGAAATCGTTCCTTAGATCTCTTATTAATATGCGCTTACCAATTCTACTATCTGCAGTAACACGATACGGCACCCCATCCGAATTCACTATCCATAGGTACCCATTGCCCATTCACTATTCGATTCTAAAACTGAAAACTCTACATGTTAATCCACCTATGACTTCATCAAAACCAGCAACTATTCAAGAAATTTAAATATATATACAGAAATTAACGCTCCATGTTCCAAGGACTCCCACTTTTACATCGTTTTTAAACCTAATTGTAGTCAGTTTCCTGCATTCCGCATTGACTACCAGTGCTTTCTATGTCCCTTTACACCTGTACACTTCACTTCTATACTACGGATAAGATCTGAAGATGTATTCGAGACTGGCAGAACGCAGCATCTAGTCCAGAATTCACATACTATAATCTTGAGGAGGGTTAACCTCTTAAGAAGATGCATGTGTGAATAGTTCTTAGGTATTATATTAGTTCAAATACAAACCGAATTGTTCCCACTAACATGCTATATCTAACCATATCGTAATGATTATTGTAATAAAATTCTAAGACTTAAAACAAATGAGGCTGTTCAAGGTAGAAATGGCACGGAACCTTTAATCCTACATCGAACAAACAATAGAATTCATTTATGTCAACCACAAATAATTAAATGCGTGATCTCAATTACTGCAATAATGCAAAGCTTTTTGCTACCAATATCCATATTATTATCCACATAGTCCAAATTCATAGCGTATTGTAAATCAAAATTTCTTTGTATTTCAATTCTTCTCTGTGAAGACCGGAAGTGGAAATCGTTATTCTGCTTTCGTATCCAACAATTTATTATAACTTCTTTAGTGAGAGCTTATGCGTTTAAGCAAACGAAAAATAGCATATACAATGCATGGATAGCATAGTGACATCAAAACAGATCACTTTGTAATATTAGTGTACAACACATCTGATACTACCTTTGTAATCTCAATTTACAACACAGAAAACAGTCATTTGAATGAGAAAGAAATATTGGGACCAAAGTAACAGTTCAGCCAACAGCTAAGAAAGCGAAACACCGAGCTAATTATTCGCGAAGTGATAAGAGATAAGTAGACGAGAAAAAACTACGTAAAAATAGGTTTGTAGACATTCGTTCGGAATTTGTCACGATGGACAAGATCTTTAATAAGTTCTATCGACAATTATGCTTTGCAATATTTCCTTTCGTTTGAAAGATCATCGCGAAAGGAGTGATCTCCATCGTTGTCACTTATTTCCCATGGATGCTTTATTAGTCTAGAAAAAAGGAAAAACCAATATTAGTCAACCAAGACCACAGAGAGAAAAAAAAGTGAAATTCAATACTAATAATGAGAAGGAAATCAAAAGAAACAAAGGAATACCTGCACAATTCCAATGATCATACCAAAAAGACCAATAGCAGATGCAAAAATTTCAATGATTAGAATTTTAACGAAAAGGGCAGGATTTGCCGCATCAGCAATGGCAGCACCAGATCCAACGATACCTGAAAAAGCAAAATCGCTTAGAAACTTCTCATTAATTTCAACGCGAGGAAAAAAAAACACTATTATCTAATAGTGTTATGAAATATTTATATTGTGACCACTGTGTTTATAAATGCCACAGTTCAAAAATTGACATTATTTAATTACTACTTTAAAAAAATTACTGACACATTATTTTAACGCACTTTTCTTAACTTCAAATTTCGGATGCGGGTTCGAGTCCCGCCTGAGGATCCGAGTTTTGCGACCAACCTAGTATCATTACGGATATTTGAATATCATAATAACATATCATAGATGATAATAAACAAGTAGATCGTGATATTAGGGTCTCCAGACTGTAATGGAGCCAGCAAAATGAGACTATTAGTTTACTATGCATACAAAATGAATGCGTCGCACTGAAAGTCTTCGTAAAATCAGACGTTTTTGCAGGTAAAAAATTGTAAAGTATGCCGACCAAACGAAATTAAACACATATGAAGAGTTTACTGCCACTTCTTATCGATATAGTTAATGGGTAGGTATTTCACACTTTACTTATCGATATACTAAATTCTGTCTTGCTAAAGGATAGCAAAACTATGTTACTGCAGAAACTAGGATACATTGAAAACATTTTCATCTAAAGACCACTGCAGTTGTTGCTTGTTGTGAATAAACTTTTAACATAAATTGACTTTAACTGAGTTGACAAAACATTAAAGAAGGGAAACTACATAAGCATACAGAGTTCCAAGAACAGTTCAGTACGATGAGATATAGTCATATAAATATGAGAATATAAAAAGTTAATTTTAGCTGTTATCGATCCCAAAAAGCTTTTGATAAAGACGAAGTCATTCACGAGAAAATCAAATTAAGAAGGTTCACACTAAAACACCAAGTTTCTTGGTGAGTTATAAGCCGCTTCCCCACAATCCTTTCTTCATTATTTATAGTGTCATAGACGTGAAAAATAGACCTCGATAAAACGATATTTTGCCTAAACTATTCCCATCAATGCGACTAATTAACCTATAATGGCGATAGGTGAGATTCGTGTGTATGTTCAAATTTGAGAGGTTTGATATTGTTAAGAGCAGTTAAAAAAATAAAATGCTGACACTAATTGAAATTGAAATAAGAAAGTGCTCAATAATTGTTAATAAAAACCAATTAAAAATTTACACATTAGATATGCGAAATTCCAATTTACATTTTAAATGAACTTTGATATGTACACAATTCCTGTTTTTCCAAAGTGTACTCACTACAAATGTAAACATTTAATAGGCATGGTTCAGATCTCCTCCTAACCTAGATTGATTCCACTTGACCTTGTGTCGAACTTTTTCTATTCTATAACATGTGAAAATATGTGTTTCATTGACATTAATATGGTACAAGTTGACTGATATTAACTCAGGAAGAAACACAATACACGAGAAAAATGTGACAACACACTCAATTGAATATAACGATAATAAAAAAAAATTCTCGTAGAGTTCGTGCAATAACAAAAAACTGCTCACCAATAGAAAGTCCGCATACAAGGTTGCTAAAGCCAACAGTGAGACCACCACCGAATATCATATATCCAGCAGCAAGATTGCGAGCCAATATGGCTAACTGCTCAGGTTTCGAAAGATCTAACTCTTCACGTTTGAATTCCTTAAGAACTCGTGTTATCCGTAATAGCCTACAAGAGGTATGACACATGTAACAAAGTATGAATTCATGAATCTACAAAACTATGCAGTTTTTCCTAAAGAAGATATAGGATCTTCATAAATCTCAAACGTTGATACCATAGCGAAACTATTCGCAATTTCTGGTTCAAAACTTTCATACATTGTCTAATAAATGAACCCAAGGAGTATTGAGTATCATGATCAAATCCCAATGTATTATAAATATTTAAAATGCTGAAAAAAATTGTTGGTCGCAATCATATGCAACCAGCAGATTACAAGATATGAAAAAACAAGTAGAAAACTAGAAGCAAAAATGTTTAAAAGTCCTCAATAAAGTAACTGGTTTTTCTTTCATTCTAACAATACAATGCATTAGAATAAAAAAATTTCAACAAAGATAAAAACCCAAGCAAATACACTTCGAGAAACCTCAGTAAAAACAACTTACCGACATTTTTCCAATAAAGACGAAAGCCATAATTATTCCAAAAATAGCTACTGCCTCACAGAAAATGATAGATACCAGGTTCTTTGTTCGAATTCTAGGTGCTTTCACACCACCACCAAGTATTGAAGAACCAGTAGTAAATATTCCCCTGAAAAAGAAGTCAAAAACTCAAGTTCTGGAAAAAAAAAACAAACGTGATACGCACCATCCTGCACCGAGTACAGATAGGGACAACGAGGACGCAATACCCAAACCAGCCCACATATGAGGTGACGTGCTTGTTAAGAACCATCCTATATCAAATCTACTTCCCTGACCAGTTAACATATAGTACAATCCTGAAAAATAACCTGCTTAGAAAGCAACCTAGTCTAGAACAAACGAACAAACAATACTTAATCCAAAGCACTCAAAATACAACGTAACAAGCCGCGAACAACGTTTTACAAGCATGTTTGATTTGAATGAACAAACCTACCTGTTCCAATGAAGACAGAAGTTCCAAGGGCCACAAGAACTGCGGTCGTCTTCAAAATGGAGCCAGCAGCCATTCTAAAATACTTGTGCAAAATAATGAATGTCCATATACAATTACAACGAAAGAATAAAGGAAAACTAAATTCAACCAAAACGATCAACCATGCAATTGAAGATCATTTTCTGCTCTCTGTTGGTATTGGGGCGTGATATTTACGCCATACTAAATTCCAATACGCCACATAACATATGACGTTCTCTGCGATCCTGTCCGTCTGTCGTCTAGTGGTCGTCCTCAACGATTTGATAGTTGATTTTCCTTTACGGTGATACTATCTTTATTATCGTTTGGTGCAGCTTTTTGTTTTAATCAGTATTGGAAAATTTGCAGTTTGATGTAACTTTATGATGGTGTATTTGAATTCGTAAAATCTTGGTGTAGTTTCTTTGAAAGTGCTGCACGTATTTTCGGAAATATTTAGGATTTTCCACGGTATTTTTATCATTGATTTTTGCCATACTGTCATCAAATACGTCTTTAATGACTTTGTATCTGCTAACATCCGCCTGTGCAGCTATCCGTTCGCACCATTTAAATCGGGAAGGGCATTTCATATTTTATGAATTGCCGTACTAGTAGAAGTTTTTTGAAATCATTCGTACCCCTGTACGAGTTGAATTAATGTATTCCACGTTGAATCTTCTATATCATTATATGATATAGATTTTAAATTAGGAAAACTTATAAAGTTACTGGATTTCTTTGTTGCTTAGGTATGCTAATTTATTCAAGTATTATTTGAATGCTTATTTAAAAGTTGTACGTGAAATAGTTCTGACGTTTATGGTGTTCGAGTAATACTCTAAGGTTCCTCTCTTTTTACTTATAGCATACATAAACAACAGTGGAAATCATGACTTTATAAGCTTAAAATTTCTCTGATATCTTAACTATTATTTGGTTCACATTCTTGTAACAGCTCTCTCCACTTCCAGAAACTAAAGTTTTGTTTTAAGCTTTAACACTAACTCACCGTAACCGTATAATACTACTCTTAGCATACTGGAGCACAACTAAATTGAATGCGAAAGCTTCTAGAAGAGGTTCGTTAGCAATTTTTTTTTGTTGTTCCCTATGTTTTCATATTATTTTCGAATTTAGAATAAAACTGCACTATTTTTAAACTGGCTAAAAAAGTTGTCTTTTCGTTTACATTCACCCACTATGGTGTTATATTTTTTCGCTAATTATTATTCTCCATTATTCATCTTTCCTTCTGCTGTATTATTCTCCTTGATACTGCTTTCTATTCTATGGCTTCATTTAACAAAGAGTTCCAATACATAATCTACCACAAATGTTTTTAAATGGAAATAATGGTTAATTCTTTTCAGTCAGTTTTCTCAACTTTTTTCTAGTCAGTTTTTTCAACTTTTTCAAGTCATTCGTAACCTAGTTTTTTGCTGCTCTAAGAATTACTATGCATGTACCGTTTTATCTAACATTTTTGCCGCTGAGTTGTATGTCTTTCACTAGATTGTAAAGTTTTGTTCTACGTATTGTTTGTTTTATATGGAACATAACTCTGCACAGATGAAGTAATTAAACGCATCGTTGATAAAGTTTGCTTGAATCGTCAGTGTTTGGTACAAGCTTATAGTTTATTAGTGTTTTGAAGTTGTGTGGAATAGTTTCTCACGTGAATGTATTTTTTATTGTCTTGCAGGAAATGCTTTAGAAATAAAAAAAGGCCTAATTAAAGTCCCGTTGTTGGCTTTTTTGAACTTTAGCTATTGTAGTGTGTTGAATTTGGTCACTATTCTTTCGTATTATACTTCATTTCTATCAAGCTTTTATGTCGATATTTGTACGATGCGATTCTGTTGTTAAATCTCGTGTATATTAAAGATAAAAGCTCGTCTTTCTTGAGTTTTGAGTTTACGTAACAACGTACATTTTTTTACTAACAGTTCTTACCATCTATATTTTCTATATTTCTATAAAAACACTAATTTCCACTACATGTGGAACTTTTATTCACAAAAAATTTAAGATAAGATAAAATTTTCTCCACAAGTATTCTAACTTCTCCATCAATCGAAATTACAGAAGGAGCCGGAAGCGGAATCGCTCATTCCTTCTCCCGTCAGATCTACCCACTCTTCTGTTTTGAATCGTCGAGGATTCCAGGTATCCATTTACTTTGTGTGCCAGGAATTCATAGAAGTGTTTTGTTCCTATCTCTCAGACTATTTACTGTTTTGAAATAACTTTTTCATTTTCTGTGATTCATCACTGAACACTGTGGGTGAGCTTATTAAGATGGAACGTCGCCACAGGGAGATTTCTCTTGACGAAGTCGATATTGATGGCCCTGCTCTCGTCCATGTCGAAACAGGTGGAGGTATTTATATTCAAAACTTGATTGTCATTGATATCTTGCAGAATATAATACGTCAGTTACCTAAAGTTTAGTAAGGCTTGATTCGGAAGTTATGCTTCAAATATGTTAAAAATATATTATATTATTAAAGTTATGCTTTATATATATATTAGGATTATGATCTGTCCTTAAACTATTCGCAGATCTCAAAAATATGCTCGTATCCCTTTCCTTTTTCTCGATACATTCAGTGAATTAAGGTGGATATGCTTCTTTTAATTCTGCTGGTCATTCACATGATCGTGAGGAGGAAGATTTCCCAGTCGATAGCGTCCCTCCATTATTTAGGTAAAGTAGAGACATTGTTCGTTTTGTGAACTGTTTAGTAATTTATTGTTTGTATATTTCAGTAAATACGGTGACTTTCATACGATAGATTGGCAGCGAGATCTTGCTAGGGATAGGCTGCGACATAAATTGATTATTGGTAAAAGGTTGTATAATGTGGTGTTCTATTTTGATATTTTGGAGTGCTCAGTACTTTTTCTTTTCTCTTTTAGAGCTGAATTCCCATTAGGTCTTTTCCAAAGTGCATGGGATGCTGGTGCAGGATGGATTTGTGTTTTGATGGTAAGTTTGTGCTATTACTTGTGTTGAACCCATAGTTAGCCCTAAACCTCTGACCGCATTGCAGAGGGTGCTGTGGTGAAGGTGCCACAGTGACACGCAGGCCTGATCAAGGCTCGTGACCGAACACCAAGCCTACTTAGGTCAGTAAATTGGCACCAGAGAAATTTGGGTAAGATAACTAGCACTGACTTGGTGAAGAGTGCACAATTCAAATCACTGTATAGACAAGGCTAACATTGAAACACCTCGATATCACGTTGAACACTAATGTGTGGGCACAACTCGCAACAGGGATTGACGAACGCTAAAGTTTATCTCATCTGACCTGATGTTAGTGGTGTTAAACGCAAATGTTTCCTATTAGCATTATAATTATTTAATGTATTTAAGGTAGGGCTGGCGGCTGGTGCCGTTGCAGGTGTAATTGACATTGGTGCAAGATGGATGAGTGATTTGAAGGTTTGTTAGTTTCACTGCATAATTTCAACCTCAAGTGCTTTTTTTCTTGTTTATGGAATTATTTTGTTATATGCATTTGCAGGATGGGGTTTGTGCAGATCGGTTTTGGTTGGATCGTGAGCACTGTTGTTGGTCTTCTAATGATACGGTTTTCAAAGTATGTACAATTTCATTGTGATAATGTTCGGTCTGAAATGTTGGTTTCAGGATTCCGACTGTAGCGCTTGGACTGCTTGGCCAGAAATGATGAATTATTATAAGAAAAACCCATTTTTTTACGTTCTCGAGTTTATCTTCTATGTTGGGTGGGCTGTTCTCATGGCTACATTGGCTGTGGTTCTCGTTAAGGTATTCTAGCTAAATTTTTTAAAAATTAGGTTGAATCAATTATCGGGAAAATACTTTTTTTGAGTTCCATTTTTTTTATCTGCTAATTTGACCAAAAGTACCTAAGAAGAGTGATTTCGAACCTTAGTGTAGTCTCCGAAAACTACAAAGCATGAAACCTCGGTTTCACCGGTTTTCTATATTACTTCTTTCTGTACGCACTTTCTTTACATATAGCAGTGTTGAGTACGTGTTTTGAAACGTTTTATAGCATAGTCAACACTTTTCACAGTCACACTTGTAATTTTTTTATTGCCAGTGTTAAATAGTACAATCAGTATGACATCATTCGTCATAGTTGTTGACCTAGTTATCAACCTTTGATTGCCTTTGACGGATGTTTTGAATGCTTTTCCAGCTTGCTAATGTTCTGTACAAATACACGAGCTTGTTTGTTATCATTCTGGCTACATTCACTAAAACCTTTAAAGGATTTTAAAGAATTGAGTTTTTTTTAGAAATTTAGTCATACATAATATTGTTTGAAAATAAATTTTAAATTAATAAAAATTGTGCAGCTTTAAAATCGGAGGATTTCGGAAATTTTCCCTATGGAACTTCATATACGTGAAGTAATATAGATCAAATTATTCCTGTATTTTGGTTATCTGCTTGCATTGATCAAGTATCTCTTTTCTTCAGTTGATCTTTGATCTATGCCTTGCGACATACCATAATAATAACGTGGATATAATAACTATCTCTTGTGCTGTATACTAATCTTGTTTATTTGTTTAACAAAGCAGTATTTTATCACATTATCAGCCCTAGAATCACTTTTATATGTTCGTGTCAAGAAACCATACCATTTTTTCTATGCTGTTATTACTTGAATCTGTAAGCGTTGAATGAAAACTATTAATGCTTGATACCGTTTCTCGTTCTTCCATGGAATTATAGAAACCAGCTCATAAGTATCTTGTTGAGTCAGATACTCAGTCGTCAAAAATTTACACCAGTTGGTTATTTATGACGTATTTTCGGAATTATTTTTTATTTTTCCATTTCAATTTTTTCCATGTCATATTTAGGAAGTGTGATCGTATGAACATAAGCCACTGTTCAACCATATCAAACTTTCAGCTGAAGTATTCGGAAAAAAATGCTGATTTTCTTAATAATTCATTATAGCTAAGCTACGTAGATTTGTTTTATCTGGGCCTTACGATCTTGTTCGAGAAATAATATTTGGATACAGACAAGAAACTTGTATTGTCTATATCACAGATATTCTCTTAAAACTTGTGTTTCTCGGCGTAAATTTTTATAATTTGAATTCTTATTCTGCAAACTATTGTTAAAAACAAAAATTTAATGGGATGTAATAATGTACTGAGGAACAACCTGAGTAAGATATGTGTTCCTTGCTAAAGTTGTAGGTTTTAGTCTCATCTGCGAAGCACTCCGTTATTAACTTAACACCATTATTAACTTGTTTTAACCTTCTATACATTGTTTTATATTTTACGATTATTAATGAGTTATCTTTAAGATATTTGCACCATATGCATGTGGTTCTGGTATACCGGAAATTAAATGTATTTTGTCTGGTTTTGTCATCCGTGGTTATTTGGGGAAATGGACATTCATTATAAAATCTGTGGGTTTAATATTGGCATCTGCTTCAGGTTTGTCGTACAATGTACGTACAGATATGTATGCGTATATATACAGAATATATCCATGCATGCGCATATGTAATCATGTATAATATACATATGTTTACCTGAATATGCATATATGTACGTGTTTATGTGTGCATGTATATGTACATATGTATGTGTATATATATATATATATATA
>KN716394.1:57052-82272 GCA_000816705.1 Dictyocaulus viviparus
ACTGTGATTCGCTAGTCATAGTTTCCACACTTGTGACTTAGAATTTGGAATAACATATTTTCGTCTTAAGGATATCCTTCCGGTCATCCTGAGGCTCCATCTTACAAAGCTGATTTACAATACCTCAAATCAAAATGTGATTCTGGTGCTCAGTTCATCATCACACAAATGTTTTTCGAAGCCGAGGTTATATCTGACTTATGCATTTATTGAGCTTAGTTATTTGTACTGTCTAATTTTTTAAGGTATTTGAAAGATTTGTTCGCGATTGTCGGGAGATAGGGATTACTGTTCCAATAATTCCAGGAATAATGCCCATCATGGTAGGCATGTTTTGGTTTTTCTTTGTAATTGCTTTTATCAGCTTGGATTACTTGACCGTTCTCATATATTTGTTTTGTAGATGTTTCTATAGGGCTATGATTCAATTCGTCGCATAGCGACATTGTCTCAACTAACAATACCTCAATCAATTTTATCTGATCTTGAGCCAATTAAACACGATGATGATGCTGTGCGCAAGTACGGAACTATTAGAGTAAGTTTATCTTATAGTTTCCAAAGAGTCTTAAAATCAACGGCAGTAATGACTATTTTATTATGAGCCCAGTCTTTTGAGTGTTGGAATTCAGGCCATTGAAATGTGTCGTAGGATTTTATCAAATGGAGCTGCACCTGCAGTACATTTGTACACTATGAATAGAGAAGGAGCCTGTCGGTGAGATAGTGATTTGTAATTATTTTAGGATCAGCGTATACGCAAAAACGTAGTATTAATTTTAAAATCACTTTAAGTAAAACATTGTTATAGCGAAATCCTTCAAGAGTTAGGGCTGTGGCACAAGAGGCCAATGAGAGCTTTGCCATGGGAACCTCACGGATCCATTCATCCTTTGAGGTTTGTCCTGTATCACTTTGCCTCTTTTCATTGTATGAAAATGGTGTATCATTTCTGTTTAAGATGCAAAGAAGACGTACGGCCTATATTTTGGAGTGCTAGGCCAAAAAGTTACATCTACAGAACACGGGTATCTATACCTTTGATTTCGACTTAGTTTATTATTTTTTCAAAATCACTTGTTTAGGATTGGGATGACTTCCCTAATGGTCGTTGGGGAAACAGCTCTTCTCCAGCATTCGGAGATCTAAATGATTATTACCTATTTCATCTCAAATTAAGTGGAGATTTTTACCTTTTGATTGCCATCTTGCAAGTTGCTAACATTATTTAATAATATTAACAAATCACTTCATAATTCTTTTTCTCTGTTACAATTGAAAAATGACTCCTTTTTAGGCTCAAACAAAAAAGGAAGATCTTCTAAAGATGTTTGGGGAAGAGTTGAAGTCGTTCGACGATGTTAAGAAGGTGTTTAAGAACTTCATTTCTCAGGAGACCAATGAAAATGGAGTTAAGGTATTTTTTTTTCTCTAACATTGCTTGAAACAATTTTAGACAATGCTAAGTATATGTACGCTCCATAAAAAAAGAATGATAAAAGCATTATACCTTTACCCAAGGAAGATCTATGTTTGACATTCAACATGTTTGCAATATTGTAATGGGATTACTGCTAAACAAATCATTTGTACTATTTATGTAGTAAAATTATACTTTGTACCAGGTTACCAGCCTCCCGTGGAATGAAAAAGAGATTGGTATGCAGGAAGAGACGAAACTTATCAACGATCAGTTGCTTTGGTGCAATGAAAATGTATGATATCGCGGATTTTAAAAAGCTTCATTATTTTATTTTATGGTTTGTTCAACATTTTTTCACAGGGTATTCTTACTGTCAATAGTCAACCACCTGTGAACGGAGCACCGTCTACAGATCCGCTTGTTGGATGGGGAAAGCCAGGTGGCTATTGTTATCAGAAGGTCGCTCGTTTCATTTGATTCGCTAATAATTTTTTATAAGGCGTTTAGTTATGAGTTCTTGTCAGACAGTTGGTATGAAAAACGATAAAAGTCATTCTGATCTAATATATGTCTTCTAAATACCAAATGTGAAACTCGTACTGCTCAGGTGCTATGTGATTAGCGTAACAATGAAGTTATCCATTTATTCATTTCTCAAAATTCACATTGTTTATTTGGCATGTAATGGAAGTTCTGGAAAATTTTCTGAAAGAAAATAAAGAAATTTGTTTCTTCATATTTTCGAATCGAATTGTTGAAAGTTTCGAATAGGTGGAAAAATATTACTACTTTCAAGAACCAGTAAATATGTTTTTGTTTCTTATTTATTTATGAAATTTCGTCACATTTTCAGACATAATTTTTCTCATATATCATTTTACCATTTTTATGTCGAAATTCATCCTTAAACTTTTTAAGGCATATCTTGAATGTTTTATAAGCAAGGATAACGCAATGTCTCTTCTGGAAATCATCGACGATTTCTATCCCCGTGTAAATTACCACTTAATAAATCATGACGTACGTTTTTTCTCAGTTTTCCTTAGTTGTAGTCCGGTTTATGTAATTTTTGAATTTTCTTATATTCTAAATTCATGCTAGGGCTCATTCGATCGCATGAATGGTGAATCTACGACCCCAATTGCCGTCACATGGGGCGTATTCCCAGGAGCAGAAGTTGCACAGCCCACTGTTGTCGATCCCTTGGCATTTCGGGCCTGGAAGGACGAAGCATACGATGCATGGATTAAAAGCTGGTAGTTACATTGCGTAAACTTCATGAATGAGAGATTTTTATAGTTTCTATTTTTAGGGCAAATTTATACCCAAAGGACTCATATTCGCGAAAAATTATCCAGAAAATTTATGATGACTTTCTCTTGCTTAATTTAGTGGATAACGACTTTCAAAAGCCAGTAATCATCTATGAAATGCTGGAAAAGGTGTTGAAAAGAACAGAGGAAAGAAACGCTTCTAACTGTACTCAGGTCGAACTCTAACCTTGCAGAAAACGGGTTGCTGTTGATAATTTGTTGTTATAGATTTTGAAGATAGCAAACAATGTCTATAATTGCAATGTTCTATATATGTGTTCATAAAATGTATTAGATTTTTTTATTTTAGATTTTGTACATATTCTTGCATTTGAGATTTCTTGGAAGTTTGTTGATAATCTAATATTTTAAGAAGTCAAGTATCTTTTTAAATATTCATGTATCTATTATTATTGTAGATGTTATAATAATTAACTGGTGGAGTCATTAGTTTCAGGGATAGTGGAAGAAGTTGCTTTGTTGTCATTAATTTTATGCGAATGAACATTTTTGAACAAATATTCAGTACGGTGGTCATGAAAGTAAAGATTGTATTTCCCCTATTGTTCATAATTTTATTGATACGAGTCACATAGTGAAATATTGTACTTGTGTATTTCTCACCAGAGATTTACTCTTCGTTTTGTTTAATTTATCGATTTCATAGTAAAACGGAAGCTTAATTTCAAATTTTGTTGGGTTTCCGTATATATACGCTTATTAAATACAGCACGTCCTCAATAATTCGAACGTTGTCTTAGCTTCTACCGCCTCCTCATCGCCAGAAGGGACATGTGATGCAATCTATATTAGTAGTGATTATCCAGTCGACCCTTCCTGGAGTTGTACGTGTGGATAGCTTTTCTTAGTATTGCCATTTCTTCATAATTGTATTAGATGTTATTGTGAGACCGATGATATATGCTTCGCATGGAAACCCGGTCGGATTCTTTCTCATGTTTGGGTTGCTAAAAGAAGCATGAAAAGCGTCATTGCTCCTAAACCGAATTGAATGAATAATGACTCCCATGAAGACAAACTACATGCATTTCTCGCTTGCCATATGACAAGATATCGTTGGAGAAGGTGTAGGATCGTGCTGAAATAGAACTTTATGCACAGTATAGAGAATCCATCTAGTTACCTACATATTTTTTACCATATAATGCCGGACAGTAGTGGGTCATAAGCCTTCCCATTACCGTAATTTGTGAATACTATCCATTTCTACATCTGGTGTTCAACAACAATAAGACACGGTACTCAACAACAATTCTTTGCTTAGCAGCTAATCTGAACAGCGCTTCTAAGCTCGTGGCCAATGGACGCTTGCGGGACAGCTGGGAAGCAGTCAAGCCTGTAAGCCTTTATAAATACTTCTTCAGTATTCTACTCATCACCCTTATAGCACATGTTCCATCCTTCATATTTCATTAATTGTTGTTTCTCACCTAATCCTTCATATTAATCTAACGACTTCAGTTTTGACGCGTTAGATGTAATCACTCGTTATTCTTAGCTATATGATCTTCCATTTGTGATTTGTGAATATCCGTCACTTTACCAAGATTTGTTGTCACGATTATCTGAACTTTATCACAACACTTCCCAAGGCAAACAATATATTATGCTAATTCTATCAATATTCGCTGGCCTCTTTACGCCACTTTACACGGCTAACAAAAGAAGGATGATTGAAGGAATGTAGAGAATTGACCCGAGATTTGCGATTACCTTTTCATGCATAAAGAGACAAAGAGATTAGAGGTCTGTTAAGTTTATCCTTAACTGGTAGTTCTCATCTTTCTCTGTTGTGAAAAATTATTTGATAGCGTGAAAAAAAAGCTATATTATTGTGACTTGTCGGTCAAACAGTGAAACTATCCTACAGAAATGTAGACTCTTTTTTTTGAAACTGCACCATAAGAGGCAGGCTCTTACTATTCCTACTGACAAGTGTTCGACAGAGAGATACAATTAACTAGGAGAACAGTTCACTGTCATATTGTGCAATAGGTAATAAAGTAGCTATATTGAGGCAACAAGGCATTCGTACCTGTGGAATATTTCTACTATATTTTTATCTTTCAGCTGACATCCTAATTTCAGGAAGCACCAAGAAAACAGATGATATTCAAAGCGAATCTTCCTTGCTCACTAGAGTTGTTTAATCAGAATGAAAATAATATATTGGACTCAAAACCACTTTCCTGATAGAGATCTCTTGTCTCAATCTATTTTATGACCAGACTCGCGTTCAATAACGCCTTCCATACTGCAACGAAAACGAGCTTATTAATCAATCCGTAGGATGTCAATTCAAAAAGCTTATCAGTAAGTAATTTCTACTCATCAAATTCGATCCGTACTGTAGATTCCCAACCAGATTGTTTATATTTGTTATTTGTTCCATAATAAGACGTATACATATCTTGTAATGTTGTCATTGTCAGCGCAATAGTAGTGATAAGGTGATGGAATGATTTGCTTCTTGTTTCACATACTAGAAAAAAATACTGTCGGACTGGCGTCTGCTGTCTCATGCAGAAACCGTCGTCAGTTGATTACGAATCTGATTGTTGTTCAAAGGGCAAAACTTCCATATATATTCGTGTTCATTTCCAATTCTGAATACATTACCACCCCCTACTAATTCTAATTCGTTCAAAATCACAAAAACAAAAACGAAGTAATTCCAGTTTTTTCTTTATTCGATGCGAGTTTTCAGGAACGGTCACAGTCAAATGTGATGATTGAGCTTTGATGATATACGAATAGTATTTCATCAGGCTTTAATCATCTGCAATTGACTGAATACTAAAAGTTATTCGTAATTTGTAAATCAGTAAGTTGTAACTCCGAATAGTCGTATCCTTTTTTGTTGTTCTTAATGAAATTGCTCAGTCTTCAAATGAAAATAAACCGATAAACATTGCATTCAAAGTTTCTTCGAAAGGGTATGATTTCCTTTTAGTGCTTAACATAAGGAATCTGGAAGGAGCATGCACTCATAGCTCGATATTTACCACAGTGCTGCTTATTATTTGAGCCTCTATTTAATGTGTAAGTAAAATTGTTATCCTTTTCAATTTCACACTAGCTGTTCCTTGTTTTTTTTTACAACGATACACTTTGCGAATAGAACAAACAGTGTTTTAGCAGTAACTTTGTTTTTGTTTTCCTTCTAAGCGGCTACTGATCTACTTTCAGTTATATCAACTAAATTGTTCTTATTTTAGCCACAGGTCAAAAACTGGTTTTTTCTTTCTACTCATTGAATGGTGACACTGAAAATTTTTCTCTTCTGTTGAATTGTTCTGTTCAAGAGAAGCTTGCTATGACTAGGTAAAACCGAACGGTTACAGCGTAAATGTTGAATGTGAAAAATAAAATAAAACGAGATAATCTAGAATAGAAACAATCTGAGGCACTAGTGAATCGTTGATCTTGAAAATAGTTTTTTTGCTGGCTAATTGAATATTTGATGTAGTTTTGTGTATTAATATGGATACAAATGACTAGTCTTACATGACGAGATCGTTTCGCATAGATTGGAATTCTTACATGATTAGATAAATAAAACAAATGTCATTATTCTATTAAACATTAGGTTGAAAATATCTTACTTTCATATTTCAGGATAACGTAGCGAGATGTAGGAGGTGACACAGTGATACGCAGACCCGAATCAGTGCTCACTGGTTTACAGTCGCCTCCAGACCTACCAATCCTGCAATCCTTCCGGTGTCGATTATTTAGCACCAGGAAAACCTGGGTGTGGTCAGCAGCATTAATTCGGTGATAAGAGGTCAATTCAAGTCAATATATGGACGAGACATATCATACCCACGACACCACGAACATGAATGCATAGGCCGATCCATCAACAGGGATTGATCAAGGCAAGATATCTTAGCTTATCATATTTTTAGATTTTAGCTCAAGTACTTCGATTGTTGTTGAAGAGATTCCATAATTTATTGGTATTTTGATTATCAATAAATTCGTAACAGTCGAGGTGCAATCCGTGATTCATCAGTTGCTTATCATCGTAATTTAGCACTTTGATCTTTTCTTCAAGAAAAAAAAGTTGACTATCAATAAATAGCAATACTGAATTTACTTAGAGTGACTTGCATTGAGAATAAAATCAATAGTCGCCATAATGGAAGGATTTTTTATTTTTGTTTGTTGTTGATACTGTTGTTTTGAAAAGAAGACATTACAAGGTAATGATCATGCAAACAACCAAATGACCTCTTAGCAAACGCATCGTACGCTAACAATGTAGTGGTCAAATTGGGAAGCCAGCTTTCTATAATTCAATAAATGATTGCATTACCTCAATAAGAAACAATTATGAAAACTTACGTAGCAGATAAATGCAGACATCACTTTGATCATACCATCATTACGGAACACTGGTGTTGGAAATAAACAATAAAAGTGCCAGAGTTCTACTCAATTGGGTCTGTCACTCACTCGACACATAAGCCTTCCGGGAATGACCAATAATAATTCCACCATCAAGATCGGGTCAGTGAGAACACTCGGATTTCATGTAGACCACTGCTGCTTAGAGGATGGACCAACCATATGAAACAAGCAACCAACACGACTACTATACAGGATCGAGTACTCGTATGAGTTAATGGACATCTGCATAACTGAAAATCTCCACTTCTTTATTTATTATATCAAAAAAGTGTATACTTTGTAAGTTTTTTGTATCAAAGAAATTAATTTGCTTTTCAAGGCAGCTAACAAGAAAGAAAGAAGAAAAACAATAGTAGATATCAAGAGTTATTGCGCTATTCCTGACTAGATAAAATACCTCAGAACAGCAATTTCAGTAACTTTCACTAATGTACAATTGAACCGGTAATTTGATAAGCAATAATTCACTAAACAAAAATTTCTCTGATATGATGTTCGTCATGGAATTCAAGAAATGTTATTTCAAAGAGGAAATGAAACTCATACGGACTACTGACATCGGTTTAGATATAAGAATAAAATATGAGTAGAATACAATGATATTGCAATAACACCCGAAATCGTCAAACCGTGATTAAACACACACACAACCTCTTGAGAGCAAAACACTCTGAAATAATACAAAAAAAAACCCTCAAACATTCCGCCAATTCGTCGCTTGATTTCTACCCAGATCCATTCGAAGCACAGTCGCTCCTGATGGAGTGATTTCAGTAGTGAGGACGGAAGAAGAACCACCGTCTGAATACGCCGAATCGTCGCTTAGTTTCGATGATGGTGGTCGGGTAGTTGTAAAATGGCGCGTTCCCTGTTGACAAAAATTAGCTGGAGGCGGTGGCGGTGAGAAATCCGGTGGAGGTCGGTGATGATGGTTCCGGAACACTTCTTGTTGGTGAATGGGATCCACATTTTCGCCATAATCACGGATTAGCGATTGATCATAGGGTGGACAATAAATAGCTCCGTTTGTATGGTGATATTTTGCTTTTTGTGACATCACATGACCTGGTACCATTTCACCGTAGGCGATGGTAGCGTAGTCGTAGGTGCCTAAAATCATAAAAATGATTAGCATTATGTAAAAACAACAAAACAAAATAAATACATTATTTAACAAAATTCCAACATAATTTCATCTAAATTGTGAAACTCAAAAGAATCGACTTACCGTTAATCTGTGGATGACGCTGGTAATGATGGATAAGAGGTTGCTGGAAACAGCTTGAATGCGGTGATGATTTTAAGCCACGAGGAGATGTGAGCATCTTCTCGGAGGTGGGGTACTGCAAAACATTTACTATTTCTAATAATATAGACATTGACTTGAAATAATGTTAATAATGATTTTAAAGACAGGTTTAAAAAATATTGCTAA
This sequence comes from Dictyocaulus viviparus, assembly GCA_000816705.1. NCBI lineage: Eukaryota > Metazoa > Nematoda > Chromadorea > Rhabditida > Metastrongylidae > Dictyocaulus > Dictyocaulus viviparus. Next base: position 65,661 of record KN716394.1, read on the forward strand.
AAGCTCACAATAGATTCAGTGCCAGTGCCGCTTCTATCCGAAGGTGATACTGTTTCTCTATGTGCATTATTGCGACCTTTCGAAACATCTCGACAATCGTCTGAGAAGCACAAAAAAACTGGATGTGTAGAGCACCAGCGAGAAATATCGTTGCGCATCTACAAGGAAAACTATGAAGTTCCGTATTAAGTGTATCATTTGAGAAAGAACACATTAGTACCTTTTCAGAAAAGACCACATGAAAGAGAAATATGAATAGCCCTTGGAAAGAATTGGCAATGGTGAAGGCATAAGCCATCACTATTGAATGACCATCATCAATCCATAGCAGGCCGCACGTCCAAGTGACACCCAAAAGACAGATGAGACCCATAGATCCTTTCACCCAAGTCCTTTAAAAAACCGAAATTCTGACATATTGAACATTTCCTGACACTAGTGGGAAAGTTTTCGTCATCCTAATGAGTAATGAAATAAATCACTAAAACTAATTAAAATAGACCCACCGAATAGCCATCCCTTGATTGCTTGTATGCCTACATGGAATGTACTTAGAATGTCGGTATACTATACAAATCGTCATAAAAAGAAACATCGTGTTCGCGAGAAGAATGAAAGCTGCTGGCACAACAAAGAATAAGATGAAGAGATTATCAGTGCGCAACCTGCAGAGCAGTTACTTCAAGCGTAGTAAATTAAATTTGAAATACTTTGATAGAAAAATAGAGTTGGTAAAACTTGAAATAATCATACTGTATTTCTTGCTATAAAAAAATGCTAAACAGATATGAATATTGAACAAAAAATAAGAGATAAATTAATTACTGACCAACAGTGATGGTGTGTACCAAAACCACTCCGGTCATACCAGGCAGCTGCTCCAGTTATAATTGCAGGAAGTCCATATCCTATGAGGAAATATGTTAGCCGGCGTCGAGGACTCGGAAAAACCTACAAATGACTTGGTACATGACGTCATCCCAAAACATTCCGTATTTGGTGTTAAATTTTAACTTAATTCCGTATTTAGTACAGAATAAGATTAGAGTCCATCAGCGAATTGAATGAGAAGCTGAAGAAATAAAAATAACCACCTCAACAAGCATTTGATACAGCTGATAGCCTTCTAGTGACATCCATGTCAAAGCCGATAGAAAAAAGTATAAAAGGAAGCCGGCAATAATGCTACATTCAAGCTGAAAAACTATAGTGTTGCTTCATACACATCGAAATTGTTTGAAAAATAAAATGCCACCTTCTCTTCTGTTCTCCAAATACCCACTAAAAACACCAGCTCTGCTATTCCTAATGAAGCACAGAGATTTTTGTGGATGAAAATCCTAAACTTTAGCTGTATGTCCACGCAAATATTCTAATAATGATAGAAAACACAAAGGTGAAAAGATAGATAATGTTTAATTAATAATATGTACCTGTCTCCGCCGCCTTTAACAAAGATAAGAAAAGAAAGAAATGTTGCAACTAGACAAATAATTGACAGCGTGCAGCCACCGTAAGTCAATGCGGTAAGAAGATTGCTATTCGTAGTTGAAATCTGCAAAGTACTATATAGTACAACGAATAAGACCTTGAAGCATACCATTTTGTGCAAAAAAGTCTCATAAAATGTTAAGACAGTTTTACCTCATGACCGACAAAATCCATTAAAACAGCATAATGAGTCATGTGATTACAAGCACATATTGTGTGTGTAACATTATGAGATTGAAGAAAACAGCCAGACGAAGACCACTACAAAGAGAGGACTTTATAATATATAATTTGTAATGAGCAAAAAAAAAAATAGCTATACAAATATGTCAAATAGAAAAGCGTTGTAAATTAGAAAATTTACCTTAAAATTTTCGAAATCCCACCAAGAACATTCAGGAAAACTCATTCGACGCAAAGCCTCAGGGTGATGATGAAATGTGATGATCACCTGAAACATGAACACTATTTCTCGTCAACGAAGTATGCATTCACAAGTCAACCTGAATATATGATTTACAGTTAGAGTCCCATTAGATTCGCAAAAATATTTGAAATGATGTCTTGGCAAATAGTCAGAACACTTACAGGTCTCGGAAGTGCTGGCAACTTAATCGACTTTCCATCAAGAACGATAGAAGCACCAACCACACGCGAAATGACTCGTCTACTTCGTTCAACGCCATTTGGCAACTGTTCAGAAATGGGAAATTTTCGTGCAGCTGGCTCCATTTCTTCGCCAATATTCGCAAAAGACGCATAGTAAACTCGAGAGCGATCTAAAAACACGTTTTAGACGATTGTAAACTAGGAATATGTTGCGAAAACTTATACGTACAAAGCAAATCATATCAGTATTTAAATGGAAGTATAACGAATTATTTCCATGATCTACTACGATTTTACACAACAAATATTTTCAGATTTGTATTAGAAAACTATCGAAATGTGCGTTTGTATACGATCACAAAAATACTTGACAGATTTTGACGTACCAATTCCAAAGATTTCAAGAGCCTCTTTTGGCACATCGACACTATCAACATTATTTTCTCCAGCCCACAATGCCATCGAAGGAAATAAGAAATAGTTAGACTGTTGCGCTGAGGTCTAAAGAACAATATTAGGACTACAATTTCTTGAAGCGAAGAAATTTTAAACAAAAGAAAACAATAAGCTTAAATACAATGACTTCAAATAGTCTCCAACCAAATCAATAGACATTAATTAGAAATGATGATTAGGAAGAATAAAGAAGGGAACAGATCCATAGTCATACTTGGCTAAATATAAAACTTGGAACATCAGGCGGGACTCGAACCCACATATAGTTCTGTGGGCATTATCAACATCAGGTATATAGAAACGAAAGCATTATAAGCTACCATGGTTGACCGAAAATAAAAAAAAAACTATGAATTGCAGTACTATTTTTTCCACTAGATACATCAAAAAACTTGTGATTTCCAAAGGGGTTGCGTTAAATCAGTAGATTGATGAAAAAAATGATTAGTTCTTGCTAACATTGTCTAATTTATAAAGAAACTCACCCTGATGCTTTCGCTCATCTCAGTCATCACCAGTGGTTGGACGTAGTTCTCAGATGAAAGAATCGTCACTGATGCAGATGTCATTGCTCGTTCAACACACATTAGTAGCCTTGTGGCAAATGTTTGTCGTTTAATAAGTGGCCAATTATGCCAGACTTCTTTGGCACGAAGAGTATTATGCACCACACTAACGATGAGCTAAAAAATAAACTTTTAATTCAAATTATTTAGAAGAAGATCCTGTTTATTACTCTATGAAAATTGTTTCTTTGAAATAAGGCAATGGCGCACTTCGGGTAAGAAAAACCAACAGTGAAGCAATAAATCATTGAGTCACGCTAATATGAAAAATAAACTGTGCACTAAACAATACCTGATTGACTAATTTTTGACTCGCTTTTGCCCATGCCTCTCTACTAACTACATCTTGAACAATATCAAGAATATCCAACAGCTTTGGAAGATCTCCAGCAACCATTGGTCGACGAGTATCTGAGGTCATTGCACGAAGAAGCTGAATAGTTCAGAGGAAACTAGTATGATGTAGAAATATAGGCATTCAGCTGATTTCCAAATGTCTACTTACTTCCGGAATTCCACTGGCATCCTGATCTTTTATTGTCTCTTCGAATGCATCATGTCTTTGAATTGTCCAATCACTTTGACATTCCATAGTATTCGGTCCAAATTCTGACCAAAATCCTTCTGAAGTGCATCGCCACGAAGAATTACCTAAAGGCGCGTATTTGAATTGAGCAGTGCAAATGTGAGCAGTAAAAAGATAAACAGATAAGAAAGTCTGCTTAAAAAATAAGAAAACAAAAGTGGAGAGAAGAAGAAAAGTTTGAAGGTTTTGGTAATGTAGCGAAATTGTAGAGTGTCACAGTGTTACGCAGATGGATTCCTCCTAAGGAGATCATCATATAGAACAAAATATTGTCTAATCAAACTGACGACTTGACATTGAATACTTTAATGCACTGTATAAGATCAAATAAAGGGTTTAGATCTGAACAATATAAAGTAGATGCTTCTAGTTTGATTTTTCATTCAGCTCGAACAAAGCATTCCATCTGTTTCAGATCGATGGCTTGGTTTTAGACTTATCTGATAAATGGTAAAGAAATATTACTGTTAACAAACGTGAACCATTTCAACATTATAAAACATTCAGATAGATGATGGCTGAATTTATACTTAAAACGGAAATAATTAAGGAGAAACGTGCATGATCTACGATTTACGCGACAAAAACAGCAGAATCTAACGAATAAAATCTCGTGCTAAGGGATTTTGCATCAAGTAGGCAATTAGAAAAAGATGATCTAATATTGTATATTTTATGTCAAAATGAAATATGAAATGATGCGATAGAAACAGAGAGGATAAAAAGACTAAGAAAACAGCAACTACCTCTTGTTCCCTCAGGACATGGTCTATTAACCGTTGTTTCAGCAACTGTTACTGGCCACTCAACCCCCCTCCTTGATGTTGCTGTACATGTTGTTAGTGCTGACTTAGCGTTGATACTATAACATCAACTTACAGCATAAACTAATACGAAATCAATAATTCAGTATTTATAAAAAAACCATACAGGCTAGGACAAACTCTAGAAAAAATTCTTTTTTAACTAGGTAATAATTCTTATTTCTTACTAGTTTTTAACGCCATCATTAACTTCTGCTATCGTCGTCCCGAGCGATGTCGTAGAAGTGGTTGTTGTTGTTGTGGTGGTGGTAGTTGTTGTAGTAGTAGTTACTGAAGATGTTTACATTGAATGGAATTGTTTAGAAATCGTGGATATTGCAGCTGCAGCACTACCAAAACAACACATTCTATGCTTGTACTTCACGAATTTAAACGACTAAGCGTTTATGAAAGTGTGACCTTTAGAGGAACATGCTTGGAAAAAAACAACGTCCATTGAAAACCAGAATTGGAAATGATATTAATCGTTTCCTAAAGAGGATTCACACGTTCATTTAGGAAACATTTAAAATTTCCTCATCATTATCAAATCCAAAACATATTATATTTCTCTATACTTCACACCAACATAAATTCATAGCCGTTAGTTTATGTCAACAAGTATTGTCATACTTCATAAAGCTACTAAAACAACAAAAAGAATGAATAACAAAACTATAACAGCAAATATTCTACCATCGACAACGCAAGCATATGTGACATCAAGGTATTTCTTGATACCCGGACATGGATCGTGAATGAAAAAGTCGTTGTTGACGATAAAATGACACTCACGGCGACCAGAACAGCTGAAACACATCACAACAATAACAACATGCACAGAAAACAAAGAGCGAAAGAAATACGACGTCTTGAATTCATCAACCATCCGATTCAATGATCTACAGCACCACAATAATAAGCAATTAACGCAAGCCATTCTCAATCATTACAGTTCTAGCGCAATAGTTATGCCACCACATTAAACCACCTTCTGTGCAATGATATGTCGCTTCCAGATATTTACTGATTTCAGGACATGGATCGTCAAACATAAAAGGATCCACCATAAACTTGCATTGACGTAAACCTTCGCATCTGAATAAACACTGCATACCGACAAATTAATGAAGGATCGATCACCTTAGCGTTCTCAGTATTTGTAGATCATAGTAGATCATACAGATGATTATGTCATTTGTATGCATATTCTTTCATTAAAATAACATCTCTTTGAAGTGAAAATATGTATTTGAAACATGAAATATTATATTTGGTTGATTTGAAGAGCCTATAATTTTAATGTTCTAAACGTCTGCTAATCATAAAGTTTTCAGGTTGAGTCAATTTTTAACATAAGTGATATTCCGATCGACTCAACTCGTTACTTTGCATGCTCCTATGGATTTTTTTTGAGTGTTCTGTTTCACGTTTATACGAGTTCCTTGGTCTTTCCGTTATAGACAAAAATCATATTGATGAATAGCGATGCGGTCGTGTTGCATGTGTGTCACACTTCATTCAATATTCATCGTATTCAAACGTGTTATGATTTATTGTCCATACGAGAAGTGCGTATTTGAAGTCACAGCACTCTCGAGTCAGCAGAAAGATCTTGAGTGATGGGGTCAGTGAGACGACGGGGCCAGCGCGTAAATCCTTTTCCAGGCCTTTCAAGCATTGCCGCCAAAAGAATGAATGAAAATGGCGCATGCCTCACTAAACACGTCAGCCACCAGGCTATCCATTTTCCTCCTCAATCCTTGAAATCATTAAGAGAAAAAAAAAGCCGTGTTTTCGGAATAACATTCGACGTCGATGAAAAACTTAACGTAATCTTAAAAAAATTATCGCTTCTACATTTTTATCTGTTGATATTTCAGAGTAACTGAAAAGATCGTTCTTAGACGAAGTGAGAGTAGAAGAGTAGAAAATGTACTAGTACTAGCTAAAGTGTTCGTTTAACATATTAAATTGAACAATTGATCTGAAGAAAGAAAGGAACTATTTCTATCAAAACATTTTTTTAAGCCATCTTAATCTTAATCATATCGTAGTTATAATAGGCTTCCAATCGCTTTTTATAGTGCTTAGCTATAAAATCCAATATTAAGCTTATGGGTCGAGCCTGGCTGAGCCGGTTGGTTCAATACCGATTCGCTGTTTGTCGAACCACCTGGTGGCTAATTTTGGAATGTTTGTCAAGCATACGGAAGTAACCACAATACGATGAAATGCACTTTGATAGCTTTTCGAATAAGTGCAATACTAAGCAACAAGAACATCCACTGATTACTATGAAAGTATATTCATATATGAATAAATTAAACTAATGACGTCATGCATTATGAAATCTAATTGTGTTTTTAATGTTTACTATTTGCCATTACTATTACTATTACCAATACAACTACTACCGTATTGTTGTTCATAATAGATGGCGATTAATCTGTCTGTGTGTACAATAAGAACGTCCTTCAACTACTGGATACAATGACCTCATCACTAGGACATTTGACGATTTCATAGAGAAGAAAATTATAATGTAAATATTAATAGAAGATGACAAACGAACTAACTCTACTCAATTTTTTTCCACTCGTAAAACAATGAAGCTGTGGAAACTCATTTTCATCGTAACTACAAACATTCAAATGACTTCTACCTTAACCAACTTTCTGTAAAGTTCTTTTAGCTTCTAGCTATTTCAAGATAGCTTAGAAAAACATAAGAAGATGATGTAAAGTAGGAAAATACATGGGGAGATTTATACAATTCATTCAGAATTTCTTTTCCACATATTCCAATTAGTAGACGGATTGGAATTAAACTCCTCCACTACTTCCATCACCTAGTTGATCGTCGTGATTGAAAATTGAAAATGATACTCAATCTAGGTAAATATATTTACAAACACTGCTGTTTTCTTATAGAAATCGATTGTAAGAATGAATGTTGATCTATGCCTTCGAAATAGAAGATCATATGAGGTGGCCATAGATCGTGTTCACCTTCTGTTATGAATGTTCTCAGCGGAAGCGTCTACACTTAAGAGCATTAGCGAACATGATGTCGTCTCCAGACAAGCGTTCATAGAGTTAATTGCTAAGTTGACTGAGCTAATGCGCGAAGCAATTAACGACAGATATGGTCAGGGAAGAGGATAGAACAGAAAAAAATTGCATGTTGTGCGAGCAGTCATGTGTACAAAACGATGAACAGACGGTTTGACAAATTGACCGAATCCAGGTGCTCCGTTCGATTCAGGTCAAATGCATTTGAGTTCTAAGCAAAATCCTCTAATGCTCATTAGAGGTTGTTTCGCGTTTCCTTCTAACACCTTCGTTTAGATATAGAAGTCATATCGATATTAACGATTACAAAATCAATTTCAGAGAAGCCCTAAATCATCAACGGATCCGAAAAATTCGAGATGATCACAATGTTCTCTAATAGAAAAAGAAATTACCGTATCCGTCTATGAGGAAAAAAGATGCCATCTGTCTTTCCAGCAACACATATATAAAACGTATATCGGATATAAAAACAACATTGCAAGCATTTCATGATAGAATGAAAAAATATTCTAGAAAAAATGTTAGAATATAATTTCACAGGGTTCAATAGAGAAGAGCACACTGTAATATGGACAGAGTGAGATCGGATCAATAAGCCTCACTACCTCACTAAATTGATAGACATATCACTTTGAAATATCCGCAGGAATTCTCGGATTGTAGAACCTCACCACCTTTCACCTTTTCAAATCGACAAATTTTTTTCTGACATGATGAGAATCAATTTGTTCCTCATCGAAAACGTATCATTCAGGAGGTAGCGATTCAGTATAATTACGTACGTTTGTAGCTATGAAAAAGGTAATTCGTCTACGTACAAACTATTAAGGTTGTTATACTGTAATTATACGGTAGAATATGTGAAGAAAAGAACGTGCTTTTTGTTCACTTACAATAACAACAACGCCACAACTAAATTGGCACCTTAGTGTCTCAAATGACATTAAAGACGGAACAATTTTGCACGTCAACTACCGAAAGACTCATCCGACGTGACGAAGACATCAAATTGTCATCGAGCACAACTCATCTAAGCATTGTCTTTTCGATGAATGCATTCATAATCAGGTCAATGCATCGGTAACTTTTTATAACAAAGGAGGCTACTAAGAAGACTCTTTTCTTCTTGACTCATATGCACACCCACACATACACATCATATGGATCAGTGGTTCAAATAACCAATATGACCAGAAGAGCACACAAACAGCTCGACAACTTTCGTTGAAGCTAACGATGACATCAAAATGGCTCACAGAGCATGGATAAGCTACTGTGAAACTTTTCGAAACATTTCGCTTAGTTTTAATAACAACAACATTTCAAATTATGACCATATTCATACAGTATACTATAGGTGATATGTAGATCAATGTTTAAAGACAAACTAACAGCCTCCTAATCCATTTCGACGAGGAAAATTTATGTTTCGCCTTTCATCTTAAGCTCTTTTAGTTGCACTTCGACATATTGACAAACAATAACAAACAATATCTTTCTACTTTTCAATAAATTAACGAATCATACTAGCAAAAAAAACAGCTTATTGCTAGTAAACAAAATAAACGTTCTCATTGTAAGATTTTATACAAGCTTCATATAAATCCTAAAGCCATTTGATTCAATAGCAATAATAATTTTGCTCTATTAACTAACCATATGCGTGTTGTATACGAGTTGTATAGTACAGTAAGTAATGGTAGTAAATCGATTATTTCTATCGTTTTGGTCTACCATTATCGTAATCTACGTTAAGATCATCATCATCAGCATCATCACCATCCGATATGAATTCAAGAGCTCAAGCTAACCTTACCATCTGCCCTCCTATAGTCTTTGATGTGAGGATATAATGCGCGAAAAGGCACTCGCTCTTTTTTTGTTCTAATGGATAAGACAAGGCAATGTGATTTGCATATGAGACGCATTCATTTTTGTTCCACATCATGGAGTCGACTAAATCTCCATCAATAACCAGTTAAGCGAACAATATCTATATGAAGTACAACGTACGACAAAAAACCTTAACAAGTCATGTGGAAAACACACACACACACACAAATCGTTTAGTGTTAGAATTGACAAAAGCACTACTCGATGATCTGTTATGATCACTCATTTTGAGGTGAATCCATTCTATTTGCCTCAAAATCATTCATCAAAATACAGAGATTGACTATAATTTCAGCTTGAATTTATGTCTTATTGGCAAAGCTATCTACTATCTTGTTGGAAATCCATCTGATTAGTATGCATATGTCGTGGGTCTTATTAGTTAGAAGGACGATGCCGCTAAGAAAATTTATGTAGTTAAGGAAATTTCTAACATTTTACGATACCACAATCATCATACTAACTCAATAATTGAGGAGGTATAGAAGGAAAAACTATCAAAGTAATCTATTTGTCAAAAATCCTCTATGACCATTATAATGTAGAAGAGAACAAGATTTCATGACGAGAAAAAGAAAAATTCAAAGAACTCAAGCTAAAAAAAAACCTCATTCTATCTCTACTATAAGAATTTTCTATGGATTTTTTTCCAGATTGTTGTATGTTAGAAATTATTGATTATCGATTTTTATACATATTTCGCTATGTATGTCTAACAACGAATGACTAATTTCTGATAAACCCGTCTCGGAAATGATAAAGACTGTGATAAAACTTATCGACACCAAATGCTTTCATTCCACTTGTTGACTACGAGTTTTGTAGAAACATGATAGAAAAGTTCAAAGATCAAATAGTTATCACTTATTCGATGACCAACCATTCAATATCATTCCATTCGTTGTCTCAAACGTTATATACGGTCGTAAACGGGACACATATAGAGCTTATATTAGAGCATTTAAACAATCATAAAAAGATCGTTAGAATTCCTAACGTATAACATTCAAGTCTCGTCATTTCTATGAGGTTCAAGTTCACTCAATTCGTTTCGTTCCATGGAATCGAAGTGAAAGAAATGCGTTATAAGCCTCGTAGAACAATCTCCCATTGGCGTTAGATGTTGAAATATTTATTTACCTACACAGCGGTACACATCACCCCTATGACAATTTGCAAATGATTCGATAAATGCGTCAATGAAAATTGAAACATCCTCACCCGTAAAGAGGATACGCTTTTGAATATAAAAGCAATCCATTATGGGAAATCCAATATGATTTCACGTAGTGAAAACAATAATGTTATGAATGAATTAAGCTTGAACAGCGAGCGAGAAAAAACTTCCAAACCTTCTTCGTAACGTCGGCATCGTTTTTGGATTATGGCATTGTGCCATCGGTACGACGTCGTCAAGATCTTCATTCTCGTAACATACTCGTGCCGAATAACGTCCATAATTCGCCAATACTATTATGATTACCGTTCCAAGAGGGCAAACTAGTTCAGCTGTACCACCTTCACACACTACGATTGAATCTGAAATAAAAATACAATTATAATTTAGAAAAAATGAAACAAAAAATATTAGTAGAAACTTCCATTCAGTTAGAATAATGCTATAGATCATTTCTGAGCTTTAGCGTATTATCAAATATGATATCATGGTATTCAATCGATTTTTCCTTGAATAAAGATTGGATAACGATGTATGTGCTCGATTCGTAATGTATATATATTTCACTGGGACATTTGCAATTTTCAACGTTGCACTATTACTACCTTGGCCCTTATTGTGTCTTGGCCTCATTTCATATATGAGGAGGCAGCCGAGCGAGCTTGTTGACCAAGTGTGTTTCTGTTTGCATATACGAGCAAACGCTTCTCATTCATCGTATCTTCTTCCGTTTCTTGGTACGTAATGTAACGCAATACAGCATAACGTTTTATCGTACGAATAAGTGAACGTTTGCTTTGCCGAACAATTCAGAGGATTGACTTACATAAGTGAAATATTATTGAGGTCGTGTATGTCGTACACTTAACAAGCAACCTCTTTCATTGCTTTTCTTGCATCGACAGCTTACAGCTCTTCAATTCAACTACTTCAAAAGTGCGTATTTCAAGCTTGAAGCACTTCTCTTCTTCTGTTCGCATTTTCATAACAATACATCTGTTTAGAACTGCTGCGTTTGGAGTGATGTTAGTAGGTTTGCATATTGAGGGAATGAATACAATTTCATATCACGTACAACAATTTGATGCAATGACACAGTGCAAATAAAAGTATTAACTATAGTCGTTAAGTATGATTTTATGTCTTTTAGTATTGAGTTATAAACGTCGGATTACGGTAAGACGCCAAATGTGCATACGTATGCATTTGATTACAAACAGAAAAAGCATTCGTCAATTAACGAACACTTTTCCGATCAACGTTTACTTACGCAAAAGCACTGTAGAGCTCAAGGGCATTAGAAGAAAAACAAACATATTCCTTTTTGACATTGAATTGTACCGATGTGAATCCTTACCAGATAGGTGAAACCGATAGCAATTCTGAACGAAGGTAGCGATATTTGACTTAAGTTTGCCTTTGTCGGTATAATACTTCAGATGCCATATGCTCATCTACGGCAACCTTAAGTGAGCTCGAGTAGTTCGAGCACAGATAATCCGTCTGTTAAACATGCTGCCATAATCGTTTTGATGTTGCCGCCAAGAAAAACTTGGCCCCATGCAGTGATTAATTACTCCTATAGAGTTAAAGCTTGTTTTCTTTTCTCACTAACAAAAAGAAACTCTTCTATTTTAGAGTGAAAACTAATAAGAATATGTATTCATGAAGCGATGTGTACGTCATACAGCTACTATACTGCCCTCATTTTTATTATTGAGGAAAAAAATTTGTTTATTTCTAGGGCAGAAAAATGTTTATCCCATTGCATCTCAAACGCATCGTATAATTAGATTTTTTTAATAGGAACAGAATCTTTACGATTCTTTTCGAAAATGAATTGTAGTGGTAATTTTCTTACAAGTCTGGTCGACATCGTTGGCGCCAACTTAAAAACCCGTAACAATACAGTAGTACGATCAACTAATGTTTTCCGTAGAGATTCTAGTTCTGCTTCAATTATATAGTTCATTTGAAAAATGATCTATGATCACTATAAAATCATCGCGTGAGAAGCTATGGGTTTTTCTCGTTAAAGAATCATGTAGATCAATTTAATCGAGTCATCATCACATCAAAGTGAATGTGCTTTGAGTGTGTGCGCTCGTTACTGCTCAATAGATAGTCAAATCGAGCACCGACAATCACCATCTAATTACTTATTGACATTGAAATATTCCCGACATAGGCACATCTTTTGAGCGTGCCTATTGCATATGAGCTAATTGGAGAAATCATTTGCTTCGGGCTATTATGCCAGTCACATTTTCTCATCGTATCGTTTTGATCAGCATACCATTCAACTAATTGACCACTTTGTTTCGTAAATGTTCAATCTTAAGAAACGAGAAGATCATAAACAATATCAAGCAAAGCAGCTTAATCTGACCGCAAATTATTTGCATAACATAAACGACAGCAACACTAATGACGTCTACAAAAAAAGGCGTGATCGTAGCGTGACAGTAACTGTATGTTGCAAAAAAGAAAGGACGTTATCTAACAAATCAGCGTTGGTCATACGCCTTTGCTAGGGCGATCGTCAGATCTCAATCTCATAGAGTTCGTCGGTATACGTAACGTAACCTTATTGCTTATATGCGGTCTGATGCGTTTGACACTAGACGATCGTAAATCCATTCGTTCACATCAAACAGCTTATAGAAGATCACAAAAGAATATCACCGCTAACTGTTTTGACGTTTCATATACGCCTGTTAGATGAGGAAAAAACGATAATTTCCTTCTGCCTTAAGTATATATGGATGAAATAACAATTGCATAATCGTGAGCATTAGCTTTGAACTCAGTTCACAAAGTGATAGCATCTCATGCTCATAAATTACTCAGTGTAGGAGGATTCCTCTAAGCGAACTGAAGTCAGATCTATTGTGGTCGTCAACTGTTACAATCTTCAATGTGACCTCAAGTGGCATACACAATCACCTAACAACAGATGGTTACACTACGTGAACAATTGCAATTTCTGTATCAAACTAAATGAATGAATCGACTAGAACAACGTAGAAGTTTCTAGAAAATCGAACATATCTAGTACCGTTCATTAAGCAATTGGCTATATCTAAATCGCTTTTAAAGAACATCAATGAGTTCTTGATATTGACATCATCCTTCCTCTTTTCCTCAATGTGCAACGTTTGGATGACCCTCGATTGCGCAACGATGGTATTTCGTCTTGCCTGCCAGTAATCCTACCCTAATCAGTAGATTAGGTAAATGCACGAAGAAGAACCAAATTGAAAGTTATTCGATACTTAACGAGTGTAATAGGTAGTTTTTGTTGTTTTGTATTGAATCTATCCATATAAAAAAAAAACGAATCTAAACAACAACAAAACAATCAACTCATTTATGACCTCTGTGCGTTCGATAATTTATAACACATAAGATAGTTGTAGCCTCACAATGAGTTAAAATTAGAACTCAAACATGTTCTTTTCATGTTTCTAGGATCATTTTTGAAATTTCAAATATTCATGTTCTCTTAACAATTACGCACACCATTAATACACGATCATCAAACAAAAATAATAGACTAGCCAGGGTCAGAGTCAAAATCACATATAATGAGTATCCGTGACAAAATCGATGACGAATTATCCGGGAAAACTTGAAAAGTGAGGTCGTTAACGTCATCTAAAGCGCATCACATCATCAGGTGTGTGCAACAGGTGTACACACCTACTACGATCACATCATCATCACATCTAATTCGTATAGCATTAACATAAAAATTCTAATGAATTGCACCTGTATTATTGTCTTAAAATACTACCGTTTCCCTATTGATCAATCTAGGACAGATCAAATCAACTGACTCGAAACTAATGCAATTACTGTTTAAACATGAAGGTCCCACTAGAATAAATTAACTCGATAGCCTCAAAATTGATCGTTTGATTTCCGAATATCAATATATTTGAGTTCATTGAAGATATTCAAATGAGGAGCACTTCACCAGAAAGCCTATTCGTTTCATTCGTTATTTCAAAAATCGTTTATAAAAGGCGAAATTTTTATATTCTCATGGGATAGAAGAACATCATTTCGTTTTGTTGTCACCTCAAAAATGTCCAAAGAATTATCGATTTCCCTCAGCAATGATATAAATCATCAAACGTTTACCAGTATAGCCAAGATAATCTTACTTCATACTAGCTTTTCGGTTAACATTTAATGGAACTAGTTTTCAGTATGACATCATAACTTGGTTTAGAATGCAACAGAAACTGCTTGCATATAAAAAAGAGCACTCAGTTTCCCTCTCCTCATCCCTCAAGAAACATTCAGATATAATCAAGTGTTTTGATGTAATACCAAATACACTTGGGTACTAAGCATCTGGATAAATAATCTCTAAGCACCACTTTAACATCGTTAGATAAGTGTGTCCATCTTATATAAGTTAATAAATTTAGTTAACATTGCCGGCTAATTTGACTCTGATGATCCTCAGAATGACATAATTAAGCAAAAGCTTAAAGCACAACATCAGATGAAACTAGTAAATTAACACCACCCTTTGTATATACATATTCAAATCCTTTCATAACATATGGCAAGCAGAACGCCGATGAAAAACACGAGTATGTTTTTTTTTTCAGAGATCAACATTACGAAAAAAATCAATAAAAAAAACTAAATAATGGGAAAATTATAACTTACTGTTGAATTGGGACGATACGATAGAATTTGCATGGGGTAAAGCCGAAATGATGACGTAAATTAGTAGGAATACAGAAGAATTCCTCATATCGATATTAAACGAGGCTCATTTACGATAATTTGATGAGGAACTCAGAAGAAGTGGCGATTTTCTGAAAGTGACAGCATCAAGCGACGAACGTAGATAACCCGAACGGGCAATGTGGGCGGTGCACATAAGGCGGAGCGTCATTGACCAGGATCGTTACAACTCTTCTCCTCACCCTATCTTGTTGACCGGTCAAAACAACATTGCTATGAAATATTTCTACAGAGTCAATGAGACAATAAATAAACAAAACAAATGCTCATGAAATAATTGATTCAGAAAGTGCAAAAGTATTCATTAGGCAGATGATGTAAGCATTCATTTCAGAAAACTGAGTAGAAGCAGTTCAACATATTGAGAGGTTAGAACAAAATGAATACAACTAATGCTTTGAGGAATGAAAAAAAACTTAGATTTGAGGAAAGTCAGCAATTGTCGTATGAGTTATATGGAAAGCTTCTTCTTTATAAGCTTTTGTGTTTCATTTCGACGTTGTCAAAAACACTGGAACGTGAAATTATTATGAAAAAAACGATGTATGCTAATTTAATAAAACGGCTTCAGAGTGTTTTTACGTTGTTCCAATGCACATTATTACTTTCAAGAAAAAATGGGAGAGAGAAAAAAAAACGAGCAGTACTTTTATCTAATTATGCTAATGTTTGACTATCGTTGTTCTTGACGTCTTGACAAAGTTATAGTGGAAGAGGAAATGTACAACAGAACGTCTTCAGCTTCTTCAGTATGGCTTTTATGTTTTTCATTACTACTTAGATTCTGCAGTACTGATAGATATTGTTCAGTACAGTTTTCAGAAAACCGTTCAAAAAAAAAAGAGAACAATCCTATAAGCTTCATCGTAAATGCTGGCTGTTTTCGGCCGTACTAGTTAGTAATTGACAAATCCACATAATGGCAGCTTTCTAACTCAACTGACATACACGAATAATTGCCACAATTGGAACGTAGGAGGAAAAGTGCTATTGGAAAACGAGAGGTTACGCTTAATCTTAAGCTTTAGAAATTCATGTAGATGAACAAATAACGATTAAGACGAATAAAGACAGACGGAAAACACGATGTTGTAATGAATTTACTATGTAGTGAGGAAAATCCTCCAGAATTCTATAAGTTATCTCTTATTATAACGAATAGTCATAGAAATTTCTTTCAGAAGAGA
>KN716394.1:91495-102686 GCA_000816705.1 Dictyocaulus viviparus
TTTCAATTCAAAAATCATTCACTTATTCGATCTACTTTTAAAACTTTAGGACAAAAAAAACAACTCCTTACAGTTTTACATATCGTACAAAAGTTATCGTTATTTTATTGATTAGAAAATTTCCTTAAGAATAATTAAACGTACGATTTCTTATAACGAACGACGATCAAATTTAAACCTCACAAGATGATCAAATCATAAATTGACTGAGGACACATTTTTGAGTTTGCCTCAAAAACCTAGTAGCACTCCACTATAAGCTATCATAGTTGATAAAAAGTAGTTAAGAATTATTTTTGAAACAAGAAAAGAATAGAGTCTTTTTTATTGGTAATCAATAGTGCGAAAAAGAAAAAGCAATGTCACTATAAAATCCGACAGCCACTTCCTATAACTTACGAAATATTGCACTTTATGATCTACTCGATCAATTACATGTCACTCAAGCAGAGACGTGTTCAAATCTTATGAAACGTTTTCTTATTCTGATGACATTTCTTCTGAGCAATTTAGAAGTTGATAATGATGAGCAGTTAGCTAACTGAAAACTCAATCTGATTGAAAGGAAATCAAATAACGAATGTACTCGTCAATGAAGCATCACAAAGTCTTCAAATTCCTCTACGATTCTTCGGCTATGAATCAATATTTTGATACTCAATCGATTTTCCGATAACGATAAGAGAGGGAAAAAACCCATAGCCGAACGTTAACTGTCTATAAAAACTGAGGTGATCGTTGAAATGATAAAGCCCATATCATTGTTTTCGTTTAATTATCAGCTTTATCATCTTTGACGTTGTTTATTTTCTCTGATGAAACATCTATATGTAAATTCTTCTTAGATTTCATGAAACTTATATGATGATAATGATGAGATGAAAACTTCTGAGGGAAGAGAATATCACACAAGAAAAATTTACCTCAAAATGTAATAATGAATGACTCAAAAACTACTCAACTAGTGAGTGACTCGTCTAACATAGGTTTAATTTCTTATGAAAAAATTTCAAATGATCTATTTTCTCGAAAGAAAGTTAAAATTACTAATCGAAAACGTAAACATATAGACTGAGGAATAACTGAGGTAATGAGGCAGAAAATCATTGAACCATAAAGGAATTCGTGTAAAATTCGAAACAATGATTTAGTTCTGAAATGTCTAAAAGGAGTGGTAGAGTGATTTTTGAAAATTCATAACTGCATAGAAGTTGATCTGTATGATTATGAGTGAATTTGAGTGAGTTTAACTGAGTCGACTAGTGAATATGAGAACTAAGACGATTTTCTCAACGCTTTTTTTTCTCTTCCTGTTCGTTTTCGTTTTCGTTTTGTTTGAAGTGAGCGACAAGAAAAGCATTGTAAAGATATGAAGATCCGTAAGACGATAGAAACGATAGACGAGAAGCTGTTATGAATAAAACATACTGTTGAGAATTTCAAAAAATTATCGATTACTTTACGAATGATGAATGGCCTTCTAACTTTTACGTTTGTATATTTACGACAGAATTGATTTGAAATGACAAAAATCGCGCTCTAATTCTATTAAAATGGAACAAAGTGAACATCTGTCCGGTAAGTCATTGTATCGATAAGGAGTTTTACTGAGTCAAATATCGAATATTGAATATCGAGGAAATTAGGAGTATAACAAAAATGAGTTCGTCTATCGTAAAAGAAAAAAGATGAACTCCGAAAATGATGAGGTAGAAAATAATTGAGTTAATTGAAATATAATTACAAAACGAGAAGCGATAGTGTTATAAACAAGGCGGTCATTTTAAACGTTTTGATGAGAAAAATACGAAAAAGTTATAAAGAAATCAAAATCATCAAGGACGTGGTGTTAGAGTGTTCAACAATAAAGGTCATCATAGGAAATACATATATTCTCGTTATCGATTAGTGACGTGTTGAATAATATTGCGTTATTGATTATTTCGTCAAGAATTATTCCTTCAACTATAAGCATACAATACGAAATCGATATGAATATTATTGATTATCATAGAAGAAACATAGAAAAACAATTGTATCATATGTATCATTAATTACAATAACGATAAATGCGTATAGTCGTCCTATAAAAAAAACCTGCAACACTTGCGTTTGTAGGCGGGCCGAGATTACTCCTAAGTTTTTCTAGTTTCTTTTTTCTTTTTTTCCTACTATTCAACGATTATTTTACATTAATTTTTAGTGTATTTGTAAGCAAAGTAGCAAAATCAACTGCTTAGAAATGTTAGTGAATCAAAACGTAACGCGGAAAGTTCGCAAATTGTCCACGGTTTTTTTTTTCGTTCGTTCGTTCGTTCGTTTAAATGCCAACGATAGTGAGTACATCGATGAGTAAACGAGGAAAGAAAGAACTCGCATTGTAAGAGTAACAAACGAAAATTACTGTAGCCGTATTACCCGCCAGAAACAGACTATTCAAATTTCTAGTGAAATAACATCCGATAAAACAAATACATGTTGCCGTTTTTTCGAGCAGCTCTTGAAAAAATGTCATATCGATTATTCTGACGGATTAAGCTGTCTGTTCGGTTAATCCATTTCATATTCTGAATGATTCTGAAGAGGTATCCAGTTCTTCTCTAGATCAACATCTGATCTGATCAACATAAATCATACAGGATTTATAATTGATCTACTTAGAAACTATGCTTGATCTCACATAACATTTGACATTTCATTAGAATATTATCGCCTAGTAAAATGATAAGCGACGGTTTTTTTTCCGTATACGGTAGTTTTTCTTGTACGGTAGTCGACTGCGGAATGTTAGCGATGATCATTTCATTTTGTTTTATTAAAGTTATTTGATATGTATTCAAGCATTAAGGAATGTGAACTGTAAAAACATAATGATAAATTGATGCCTCAGTTTGTTCCTCCTGTGAAACTGTGTTTGTATGTTTGTGTTTAGACGATGATTTTGATTTTTCATTGAAATCAAAACAATAGCGATTCCTTTGTTTCCGATCTCTCTACCTCTTCCTTGCTCCTCCTTTATCCCTCTCTCTCCCTCTCCCTCTCTCTCTTTCTATATGTGTATATGTATGAGTGTTTGTTAGTGCATTCACAGACACACATCTTCTGATTCATTGTGTCAACGTTGTCGATTTGTAGCTGCCGATGATTACGGTAATTTCAAAAGCATCTCACTATTTTGTTAGCATTGAACTGACAAATACACTTCAATGACCGAACATTCTAGTCCAGATGTGCTTCGGAGAATTCTATTAGGATGATGAGGAATAATGATAAGAATAACATTAAGCATAAATTAAACCCTCAGATATAAAGACCATATGATAACTCAAAATCGATTAGTTTCAACTACGATTCTTCACTGAGAGGTAAAAGAACAACATAACGAAAATGATATTAATAGATATCAATACGAAGGCTATTGATGGATAGCGTATTTTTTTTTTGAGCCTAACATTTTTTTTCGAGAAAAATCAATACATATCGATTAGTGGCATTTTGAACTGTAGCAGATATTCAGTGCGGATATCAGTTGGGCAGTTTTAGTTCTTTAGTATTTTTTATACAAAAAGGTGATTATTGACGAGATCGCGTTAAAAAATCAATCGATTTTACAAATGAAGTATTTTATTCATAGTAATTTTGATCATATGTTGATTACTGTAGTTTGGGTATTGTAAGCATCTACTGATGTTGATTACTGTAGTTTGAGTATCGTGAGAATCCTAAAATCTTTGAAGTTTCTAACGTTTCATGAAAACTTCATGAGAACTTCATCAGAGATCAAAATATATCTCTCGTCACCTTACAACCTCAATATGAGTATTTCGTCGTCATTATAGTTTTCTTATTTATCGCCCGTGATTTTTGTTTTGTTGTTGATGTAACAAATAATATAGAGATATAATCGGTCAATTGACTACGTCATTAATTACGCTAAGAATAACACATAGAAGAGATCGCGTGTGTATGTTGAGGATCTCAATGAGGGGAACGCTGCCTTGACCGCTAACGGTTCATCCATCATCGGATTACTGTAGGATTATGCGACATTGAGTGACCAATAAAGTCGCCTACAATAACAATACATGGACAACTATATCTCTTCGTTCTCCGGATGAGAACAGGTGGTTGATGGATGTTCATCGAAACAATTAAGAATGAATCCATTACTCAATAGATTTCTCTTGAGGGTCTGTAATACGTTTTTCCTTAACAAGATTTTTTTACACATCACTAGTTTCGAAGCGTTTCATTGTTTTGAAAAAAATCGTTATTTATATAAGCTTCTTCACTACTTCAATAAAAATCTCAAACAAGGCTAATTTTAAGTCAAATGTACTCGTGAGTATGAGTGATTGCTCTAAATGGTATGTTATTTTGTAAATAATATGAATTCAATCAGCTAACGTAACTCCTCAGATAGAACTGAAGGACGTCAATACTCTTCGAAGAATGAACAATCTGAATCGGTGGACGATTCGTACGATAATCTCAATCACGAACGATGGAATGCTTTTTATTTCTGCTTCGTGTTGATCTACAAGATGTTCTTACAACGACAGGATCACTTATCGAATGCTGACATAAGTTTAGCATTAAGCAAATATGAACTCATCTCCATCATTCATGAATAGTTGTGAGTTCACCGTTTCCAACCCTCATTTAATTTTCTCCGCTAAAAACGATATTGGAATTCACAACGTGATGCAGTTGCGGAGTTGAGGATAAAAGATAAAGCTTAGCAATGTAATTTCTCCAACAAAATACTCATTAATAATCATGAAGATTCAACGTCAATGTATTCACTCTGTTCAGTAACCTCTATTGATCAAACATCGTCATATGTCAATCAATGCTTTGAAACTCCGTCGGATAAGACTTGTGTCTCTATTTACCGACTTCAGAGGGATGAGAGGCTTAGTCGACTTAAAATGAGAATTCAAACTAAGCGATTTCATGATACACAGCAACCTCCGATAAGGATTAAGCACTACCATGTGTTATCGTGTGGAATACAGTATGCGATTCAAATTCAGACTTTGTCACTCAATTTTCGAAACGATTCGTTGATAATTTCTCTAAAAATATCGTAACGAATTGATGAGATTGTTTTTTTCGTTTCAACAGAACGTTTGTTTTTTTACCAGAGACATTTTTAGCAGCTAAGGAATAGAACTCGGAATGACGTCAACATGAACCATTCAATCTACAAGAGGTAAGAATTCTATGGAAAGGAGGTTGTCTAATCAACCAAAATTTCCAGACAGATAAGAAAACACAATAACAAATCGATGAGTCATTTTTGTGAATGAGTTCACGATTTTTATTCAACAACGTACGTAAAGAGTTCTAAGGAGAAAATCTATAAATTTCAGCAAATACTCAACAAAAACCCATCAAATACAACCTTCATTAGGCTTAACAAGTTTGTTTTGAGTCATTGAGGATTCTGAGTCACTGAGTGCTTTCCAACAGCCTTTGTAAGTACAAATCATAACGTATTCTTTTGTTTAGCTAAAGTGAATACAAAAAATTCTTCAGAAGTATAATATTGTAGGCGACAAAAATTATCAAGAATTTTTTTTCGGGCAAAATACTTTTTTTTTCAGTTAGCGTTTTTTTTTTCAGTGAAAAAAAAACACTATGTACTTTTTTTATTTCTTTTCTATACGAAAACACTTTGAAGTTGAATTGAATGTCACTCATAGACGTTTTGAAACTCAACCTTAAATATTCATGATTCCACCTTTTTTTCCTCAAAATCATGTTTTTCATAATGCTTAATGAGGAAAATCAGTCAACTCAACCTCTCATAAATGATGTATTGTGTTTATTCATTTACATTGATATTTACAAATTTTTCGATAGATTTTCAATTATTTTGTTTACGAGATGTTCGTTATTTGTATACGTCAGAGAAACTTCCTAACAATTAGATCAATGAAGATCATAAAAAATCAATAGATGGAATTGAATATGGTAACGGCTTGTGGACGACATTTTTAAATGACTTTTTGAATTTTTAGTGGGAAAAAATCATTTTAGTCAAAAAAAAATATGAAAAAAAGACAAAGATTTTATCCGTGGGAAAATTTCACTTTATAAATTTCATCTTTGTCCTGAGGAAAATACTTAAGTTTATTTTTCTCCCTTAAGAATGTTTTATTTGCCTCCTTAAAAACGTTAAATGTTTAAATTGTCAAAATTTCAGCTTGAATGGCGATGAAAATTTGTTCAAAAAATGATCGCATTTCTAATGATAATTGTTAGCTTATGAAAACAAAAAAAAATGCCCGTGGGCAATGAATTTTTGAAAATGACTGAGTTTGCTGTTGAAATAAGCGTGGGAAAAATTTGAACGAAGATGAAAACGATTGATCGAACAAAATACTTAATTGGTATTTTGAATTTGTATTAAACTAAGTCATTGGATTGGACTCTTTCACCTCAACATCGATAAGAACCAATCAACTACCTCGCATAATTGAGAGAACAATTTTGAGGAAAACTGAAAAATGTCTGCAAAAAATTGCTGACCAGAAAAAAACAACAAGTTTCGAGTTGTATTGACTCCAGATGAACTTCAACACGTCTGGACAACAAATTCTAGATGTCGACAACAAACGATAACATATAGAAATTTTCAGTTAAAATAAAATAATTGATTAAGCTAGAAGCGATTCATTTTTAGCAAACGAACAAAAGTGGTTGAATGAGTTATGAGGAGACGAAGAATGGATGAGGGTGAGAGCGAATGAGTGAAAGAACCGGGAGGAGGCGCGTTAGTGCTCCCTCCATTGGCTCAATCAGCAGAGGCTGTCTAAACATTTGAATGAATGACCCAACGAACGATTGTTGATCGCTTTTAATTAAACGCATAAAGCTCAGATTTCAACTGTAATCAATCCGGCGAACCAACTTATTTATTATTCTCTTTTCACGTAGATCATTATCCCATAGATCACCATAGATGAGAGGGAAAATGAGTTAATAAAAAATACAAAATCTGTATAGGCAATAGAGGACCATTGAGGATTTTTAACGAAAAGTTGTGTTATCATCGCCAGATGATAGCCCTATCAAACTCATATCGTGTTAACAGTATCTTCTATTTGTCGAGAACTGAGTTAGAAACCTACTTTCTCAATGCGAGGAATTTCAACGAAATTCAGATTATGAGTTAAAAAATATTGAGAACTATTTCACCGAAAGCTATCGTGTATTGATCTACTATTTCATAGAACACTATGGTGTATTGATCTACTGCTTCACAGAAAGCTATCGGAATGACATATGACGGCATTTAAAAAGATCATGTTTGAAAGAAATCATGTAATCTTAAAACAAAAGAACAGCATCAATAAGATTTAGCCATACTGCATCGATTCAATCCGAAGGTAATCAATAGATCAATAAATGATTTTTCTGCAAACCGTTTACCAAAGCGATGTGTCGTTGTCATGATGCGGTTGTCAATTTCAGATGACGTTACTGAATGAATGCGGCGGAAAAACATACAGCTTGCACGTGTATTTGAATTGAAAGCTGAATGAAACGAATTCACTCGTCCATTACAAAATCAGAACAGAAGATTCGCTTGTTCTATTAAAATCGATTATTCAAATTTGTTTACATACGAGAATTAAAAAAAAGGATATAAGGAAGAACATTAGTGTAAGCCATTTAATGCTAATTTCTTATCCATTTTTATAGAATATCACATAGAAAAAAACGAAATATCAACCTTTTTGACATTACAGTTATACGACACACAACGCGTACCTCATTAGGATTCTAATTGGTAATTTCTACCTGAGGGAAAGTTTGAATGTTCTAGATCATACTTTACTACACTGCTATACGAAGCGCTTAGCGATATATTTGAAAGCAAATCTTTTTCTGAACTGTCAATATAAGTGGTTTACTTGTTTCTCTATAGAACATGGTAGGTCGTAATTAGCATAATACCACATCAAACAATACAGTTCTGCGACTCGGGTTCGAATCCTAACTGAGGCTTTAAGTTTGCCATTGACTTCGCATCAATAGAAATATCAACACGATGCCACTTAAGTTCGAGACGAATTTCTGAGCTGCTTCTTCCTTGAATATTCCTTTCTTACACCTATAAGAAGGCGTCATGGACATCGGAGAGTCGCCCCAACAGCTTATGTCAATACGGCTTCATGTGCATAAAATAGAAGTCACGTCTCAGCTTGATATGAGATTCCATTCGATCCTATTTCAAATTCTTCTACGAAAGAAAAAAGGGAGATTTTTGACCAACTAATAAATCAACTAACCAATAAGTTATACCGAGAGATAAAGAAGGGTTGGTAGTGGGAAAACTCGTAGTGATCAAAGTACTTATAGACCCTCTTCCAGTTAACGAGACAGCATCCACCTTTCGATACTAGGACTTTTTCTATCGGACTCAAATTTTAGCTTTTGTACCTCATCTGTGTGAAATACATATATGCATAACAATCATTGAAATGATTTATTAAGAAATAAAACATCAGAAGCGAGTAATAGAGTCAAATGAATTGCACAGTATATTCAGGAATTCTGTATACCAATAAAAATAGAAAAAAATCATATTCTCTAATCTGATAAACTCTCACAATGCTTATCACCGCGTTATCGGGCATTCCCACTTTATCAACATCTGTTATTCAAGAAAGCGTGGGAAAACCCATTTTGCATATATCAAGACCTTTTCATAAAGCATATAAGCAAATCATAGATTGCTTTGAGACACTAAGTGTAAAGAAAAAAACACTGTACTAAATACATTTTACAAGAGCCTAAAAGAGGCTAGTGAGTTCATCTGAAAATATTTGTATATACTTATTGAAAAAGAAAACATCTAAATTAGTATGCGTCAGATTAATTTAAGTTACTTACAGAGGTTAAATCCTGTTAACATTAATATAATATTGATTACATTTACACTAGAACAAATAGAAAAATCCCATAAAACTTAAAAGTACAATTATGTAATAAGTGAATTATTATTATACCTTAAGGTAAAAATGTACCCCAAATAAAAAGAAACAAAAGAATTTGTAGCATTGTACAGAGAACATACAGAGAAATAAATACCTTAGCATTGTACAGAAGACACGCACAGGAATGAACACCTGCTCAACTTGAAAATATACATACAAGTAGTTGAAAATTTTTGAAGGTATTCTGATTAGAAAAAAAAAGTTGGAGTTAATCATTTTCCACGGCTTCCAATTGCTCTAAGTCACTCGGATCCAGTTTCGGGATCGGCTTTCCTAAAATCAAGCGACTGCGTTTGCAAAGTAATAACGAACAAAGTGCGGTTGGTAATAATATTTACCGAAAAAAGCTTCGATTTTTTTGATAACAAGCAAAGTTTCTCGACTATCCACAAAGTTGATTGCTATGCCTGCTTTTCCGAACCGACCAGTGCTTAAAGATAATAAAGTTATCAAAGTACATATCATTACGTGACAAAACGATAACAGATCTGAAACATCGAGGGACACAGCAAATACTATTGAAGAAATGATATAGTTGGAACATAGAGGTTGACATTATAATATAACTTCATTGAAAAAAAAAGAAAACAGTCAGAATGCGTACCGTCCTATGCGATGGAGATAAGTATCATAATCAGGTTCTGAGGGAGTTTCGTACAGTAACGGAGGATCGTAATTGATGACTATTGTTACTTGTGACACATCAATACCTGAATCCATTGTATTCACTCTATATCGTATTTTAAAATAGCAATAAACCCGGTATTTGCAATATATTTCTATTATAATTATATCATATATCTCTAGGGAGGCGAAGTCACGCAGTGCTGAAGGAGCCACAGTGACACGGAGCCCCGAATCAGTTCGCTTCCGCTCCTTCAGGCCTACCAAACCTGCCATATCCTGGGGTCGGTAAATTGGTACTAGAGAAAACTGGGTAAGATGAACAGCACTAATTTGGTGATTACTGGTCAATTCTAGCTACTGTATAAATGAAACTCGTATTAAACCACCTCACGCAGAACACGAATGCACAGGCGCATCCCGCAACAGAAACTGATCGACGCCAAATCTTATCTTACCTTATATTTCTTTAGCTAAAATACATGATTTTCAAACATGGTCTATCTGACTCTTTACTTTTTTATAAAGGACCTTCAGGAAAATCTCATAGAATTTTCAACGCAATAGTTAACGATATTTCAACAGATCTAAAATTAAAGAAACTAGAAACATATTGGGAAACTCGTCACCAATTTATGCTATCAAATCAAATTCGTAAGCATTATGCAGAGTAATCATAATATTTTTTGGCGGCCCCAATCATTTGTTATAATCTGTAAAGTAAACGATGGTTTGAACTATTTGGACAGTTATGATACAACGCATTATGTGCTCACCAACATGGAATAGCCTTTGCGCAAAGCACCCGATTAGATTTACATTCCATAAATCGTTAGTCATTTATTTGGAAGTTATCTTCTAGTGAAAAAAAGGATGTGAAAATGTACCTCTAGCACAAACATTCGTAGTTATAAGCACTTTGAAGTCACCGTCTTTGAATCGTTGTATGGATTCGGCTCGCTCCTCTACTGACATTTCTCCATGTAAAACACCAACCTCAAAAATTTAGATACTGAACTTAAAATCACTGATAGAAACACCCATATTAAGCCAATATTTAGTAAATCATGTAGTAATGAAATGGGACGAACCAAATGTCCTTTCTCGGTCATTCGCTCCGCTAACCATGAGGCACTTCTTCTCGTATGAGTAAAAATCACACATGAAGCAATTGTCAGTCCACTGTAGAGCTCGACAACAGCCTAAAATTAACTCAAGGTAGTGCGAAACATCTGGAAATAATTCATAAATGAAATTGGGCAGAAGCACTTTCAAATGCACCGCATATTGTATCAGGACGGAAAGCATGTTATGAAGTTTGTTAAGCTCAAAATTATTGTATGTTTAAATTCCTAAGAAAGACTTGGTTTTCCGTGTTTAAAAACGAATTGATAGAAACAGGATCTCTGAATATTCGTGATGATAAACAGTAATTAGAAAATTTATAACTGTGTTAGCAGAGTTCCTTAAGAGATCTGTTATTTTAGCATTTTCATAGATGTTCACAAGCTTACATTAAATGAATTTTAGAACAATATTTATGATGGCATTGTTTT
>KN716394.1:112574-127358 GCA_000816705.1 Dictyocaulus viviparus
GGTCATTTTTGTCAATGTATATTATAATGTCCATAGTTATGCTGGTGCTATATATATTATATATATATATGTAAGTTATATCGGGTTCGAGTCCCGCCTGAGGTTCCGAGTTTTGCGGCCATCTCAGCATAACTATGGACATTATAAAATCTAGTAGTTATTCAAAATTCGTTTAGAAATATTTGCTTGAGTTATGTCAGAGAATCCATTGAGGATCATAGTCTCTATGTTACCTGGCGAAGATAGTCATGAATAGAGGAAATTGAATTTGAGGCATCTAATCAGTTACTTTAGTTCCATGGAACTCTAAGGGATCACTCCGAAATTCGTAGGTCAAGTTGTTTACTTCTCTATTAAGCAAATTCATTCAAGATAATATCATAGTGTATTCGGAAGCGCTGTTCCTCTCCCAATTAATTTCTACTGAAAACATCTATGAGTGTGGAGAGAAGAAGATCAGAAATATTTGACGCTTTTCTGGAGCGCTTCAATTGGTTTTCTGACAATTACTTTTTATGGGACCTTAAAAGCTTCCTCATGTCCTGTGAGGTAATTCTCTGTTCGTTTAGTTTGATTTTCTTCTAACAGACGAAATATAACTGAATTTTGGTTTCAATGATTTTTGTTGAAATTTCGATTGAATGAAAAACATATCGTATGTGACCTGATATGACGACCTTTAACGAGGTCGAGAGAAAGCGAAACTCATCGAAAAATCGAACTCATCGAGCTACAAGGTAATAAATTATTATAATAATGGTTTTACTTCCGTTTAACGAAAAAAAAAAACGCACTTAAAACGACACAACTTGTTAAGAAGTTACTTGTAAGGGGATTACTTGTAAGCTGAGTAATGAAGGAATTAATGATGACGTCATGCACTGGATAACCGATAATGTTATATTTTTTTGAGAAAAAAAGAACTCTTTCACAAAATAACAATATTCAAAAGGCTTAGGATTAAATGGTATTCAAATCTATATTTACATCAACTGCACATCGTGACAATCACGAAAAGCTCATAATGACTCGGATTGAATGGTTTTATTGCGAGAAAAAATCTATTGATTAACACTCACTGCCTCATATTTATTATTATAAGCTATTCAAATTAACTGATATCAACTATCAGATAAATACGTGATAATTTCTCGTAAATTGTATAGAAAATGATAAAATACGTTATTGAGCTTCATTAAACAAACGTTATTTTGATTCACAATCATATATACTTACATATGGTAGCGCAGTGGTGTAGATGGCACAGCGATATGCTGGCACGATTGAGTTCGCATTCGCTCCCGGGCTTACCAAGTCCGCTATTCTTCCGGGGTTGCAAATTGGTACCAGAGGGATCTGTGTAAAATAAACAGCACGTAGCTGTTGAAGAGTGATAAGCTCAAGTAAATTAATAACATACTAATTTTATTGGTATCAGAAGAGTCACCATATAGAGGACGAAATAACAAGACATATAAGCAAAACAATAAATAGCCTTCAATGAAATCTAGTAAATTTTAGTATTCAATTGATGAGATACTTTTAAGTGAGGACATAATCAAACAGATTAGTTAGACCTCTAATCTATGATCTAGCGTGTATTTTGGTATTTTAATAAACATATGTTATAATATTATGGAAAATACTATAGGAGATGACAGGCATGCACATGCTTCCAGGTTTCTTGAAGATGTCACGAATGTGTTCTAAAGCTTATTTATTATTTTTTTTACACACACCCACAACAAACTACAGTAGATCAAATTTTATCTCCACGATACAAAGTTGATCACACAACTGGAAGCCTCAGTTGAGAGTGCAGTCCGTAACGCAGATTTTTTGGTTGATGTCATGAAAAGCATCCGGAACAAAACGAAGCTTTACCGATTCAAAGAAAAGAAAATCAGAACGGCTTCAGTCGGTAATGAACCGTACGTTATTGAATTCAGGTAGAATTAAGCCAGAACATATCAAGAATCTAACGAAATGCCTCATTAATTGGCTCTTAAGACTCTTCAGGCAATATTTATCATTAATAAAGATGACATGCAAGCAACGTGAATGGTAGAACATTAGCCGTAGAAGGGGCCACGTTGACCATATTCACTCAATCATGAGGCTCACCGAAGTACGAGAATTCACATCAGTCTCAAAAAAGCTTACGATTCTCTTCAAACAGAAGCAATCACTGAAACTTTGCCTAACCGGATTGCTTTTCACCCCATACGACAAAATTTAAAAGCCACTTTTGTGAGCATCATACCAAACCTAGAGTGAGGTGTTAAGCGAGGGAAACTCATAGTCGATTTTAATTTTAGATTATTGAATAATAAATAAATATATACATATTTATATATGATGTGCAAAAATACTTTATGCTGTCGTAGATCACTGTGTTATTACTCGATCCTTTACTGCGCAATTGTTATGCTAGTTAAAAGACTTAATTACTTAAGGTTATAAGAGTTTGAGGTAGCGTTATTCTACCACATCGATCAATCAATCATATGCCGAGAAGAATCTGAGCTTTATGGATTAGAACCACATTAGGGTGATCCGAAATGACCTTAAGAAAGATCACCTGTGAGATCAACGGACATGTATGTCGTCTGCGTCAACCAGCTATATTCGTAGCTGAGAAAAAAAATTTATGGATTAAGAATGAAAAAGATTCCAGATGACGTCACTGAGACGAGAGAGACCACCGCTATCGATGACGAATTTCACGAAAAAAAAAACAGCGAGAATTGAAATTGCTGCATTGTTTTGAGCGACAAAAATTTTACAATGTTACAAGAAAAATTGATTAAACTGTTTACTAACAATGAGATGTGCAACGAGCTTCGTTTGAAATCGATATCCTGACTATGCTATGTCAACACGAGCAGTACGTACTGCAGCGGCGGAACTGTCATTAGGATTGTACTGCTAGTGAAATCACTAGTACAGATTGAAGCAAAGTATTTCATCAACTGTTTATGAGAGGAAACGTAATTATCATGAATATCTCGCTGAGTTTCGGAAATGTATGTGTGTGTTGTTTTTTTTTCTAGGTAAGTAGGTCAAAACAGTCAAGTTGAGTGTTTTTATACGATTTTAATGACATCAAAATTAGTTCGATGTATTAGCCAAATAATGAGGTATACCATTCATAACTCGGAAGTTTTCGCTTTTCATTTCTATTTCACTTGATGACCTACAACGAACTCAATCGTACGATCCAATTTGATCGTATTAAACGTCAAAACATACCTGTTCCTCTCGTGTCCTAGCTTTAATGATCTCTCAAACCTGAGTAGTTACTAAGTATTTGATATTTTTCCAAAGATAATCAGAAATATTTCCGATCTAAAGAAGAAAGAAACACTTTTGGAAGATCAAAACGATCACAGACCTCAAAAAATTGTGATTTTCAGCGATTTGAAAGTAGAAGAACACTATAAATAACTGGTTTCATAGTCGGGAGATGCTTTTACTGTTAACAACGTATTAGATACGAATTAATATTTATGAATATTTTCTACGATTGAACAGTGTACGGTTTTCTTTTTAGTGAAATCAGTCGGCATAATGACAATATGATATCTACTTTCTGCCTATTCTAGCGCTTTTTCACCTTCATATCACTACCTCATGTCAAAGCTTTTCACTTATTTCAATGCATCGCAATCGTTTCAGAATAATCGCATCAATGATTTTCTTCAAATTCCAAACAGAGATCACTAGTTTTTTTCCCCATCGATGATGCAAGGAACGATTGACCTGTAGAATAACGCTATTTATCGACGTAGAAATAAGTAACAGATTTCTTTCATTGCTATACTTAATGCTGGTTTATAATAGCGTACGATCGTATAAAACATTCATTCAATGTTGGCGCAAAATGCTCATTCACGTATCGAAAACTCGTCCAAGAAAAATACTTTTGACATTTGTCAGTATCACGATGTTCTTAGAAATGTTTCAATGTTTATAAAATGTATGTTTTGAATGTCGTTTTCTTTTCGCAACTTCACAAATCATCTGAAGCAAGGAAGATTCAGAATTGACGTCATCTTTTGAATATTGATTACAATTGAAATACGGTTGTCAAAATGGAACATTTGTAAATATTTCACAACGTCGATAACAATTGAGAGATAACATTTCCGAGAAATCAATCTCGTCCGATATTATGCACAGTTTACTATGAGTCTATTAGTAGCGAGGAATTCCGCACTACTTCATATGAAGTACCGTACGTCTTCATTCTCCTATGAAAAGATCTTGATGAATTAAATTGTCTAGAGGTTAGATATATAGAGGTTGATAAATTATTAATTAGTATGAGGATGAGGAAATTTTGACGAGCTCATTAAAATTACTCGTCCATGTCGTGTTTTTTTCTTTTTCTATTTTTCAACATTTCGTAACATTATTATTCAGTCAATCGATTCTCAATTCATCGACCATACCATGATCCCTGCAGTAATTTTTAATCGTTGAACTGAATAGTCGTTGGAGTGAAAAAAATGAAGCGATGTCGTCGTGTCAGAAAAGATGGATGTCGTCCTAATTACGATATTTCATCAATAATATATTAAAGATCAAAGAAAAATCGATAAATTACGGTTTTGGATTTGATAGGTACGTAAACTGAACGATTTTCGAACAACTCATACCAATCGTTCCCATATAAATTTTAATGTTGTAGATTCTTAAACGTTGTAGAAGTTTTTCGTTTTAGTAATCGTATAGCTGATAGCATTCTGATTGCATATTATAATATGAGTGATATGATAAGAAACAGTAGTAATCACTTAGGAACGATGTGGTTCGAACTTCTTTCATCAACACATTAGCGAGGTTTGGAATATTTCCGAACAATATGAAACGAACCTCATCCTCACACCTACATTCTCACTATATTCAGAGTGAATACACAAATTCTATTATAAAAAGGCGATGTTTTTTTTATTATTGTCGGATAGTAAGTCAATCGAGGGCAAGTGTGAAATGTTACGATGACCTTGATCGCTTTTATGATTTAAATAGTTTCATTTCTGTTCGATTCGTTACGAATCTTCTTGAAGATGATTCACTAGAGGAATTAGTTAGATGTTTGAAGGTGAACAATTGATGCTTCAAGTGATCTTCTTTGCAGTTGTTCTTCTCTCTTTCGTCTTTCCGTTGAAGTGCATACACTTGACATATAATAATTGTTACATAGCTAAACCTTTTCTGTATCTATGTTACCAAGGATAAGTAGGTTAATGTAGAAAGCGGAAATACTCCGGTACTCCGGTCATGTCCTTACAAAAGTGAGTGAATCGTCACTCAAAAGACTTATATTGTACTCAAGATGTTCTTTGACATGATATGTACTACTATAGAATAATGCCTTGTGTTACGTATTCCTTTGAGAATTTTCACAGAATGGATTCTTCTAGTCATAGAATAAGACGTGTACTGTTTACTTAGGCAAGGGAAACATCGTTAAACTTTCACCTATTATTCGTATGTTAATCAGCGAGGTCATGAGGTGAGAGAATGCTTCATGAAGCTCGTAAATAGATCAAATCTATCTAAAAAGCCTCTGAATCTTATTTTTTTTGTGTTGAGGAGATAATTTTCTATACTCTTCTCTTAACTTATTGAAATATGGTTATTTCTAAGCGGTCACTCCTAAGTCGAACACTAATGATCAAGAATGAAGCATAAACCAGCCGCTTGTTGAACTACGACGATGACCACCCATATTCGGAACGACTTAACGTTACGGATATGAAGAGTGAAAGCATCGCATTCACTAAACATTTCCTGGTTACGCCTTATCATTAGTCACTATACCGGACATACGCTTTTTTCGGCTCTCTCCCTCTTATCGGTCGCGACCCAAAAAAAAAATTTGTCGCGAACTCACTTTTTGATCCGTGCCTAATTCTGTTATTCACTTTAGTATACGAATTGCTTTGGATATCGTTTTGTTGCGTTGAAGATTTCTTATTCCATAGTACATATTTCCTTCTTATTTTTGTTAGATCACCGTAATGTCGATGGTGCTACAAGCTCTTCATATGTTAACTACTAACCTTCAATGAGTTTTCTTTGAGTTTTAGTTTGCCTCTTTAGCATTCATATGTACGCTTAATAACATTTTATAGAACGGACGAGATTTTTCCGTTCATGTGAAGTTTTTAACTCAACATCAAAAGATTTTCCGATGAGTGATGATGAGTCACGCTTTATCTGATTTCGTAAAATACTTACCTTGACGATGAAATAATAATAATAATAATAAATGAACGGTAAGATGTTTATCTTTGTCGAGTTTGTCGAAAAATGTTTAGATCACATCAAGAGACAAATCAGCTGGACGTCGATCCTTCACATCGATTCAATTCGAGCGTTCATTGATCTACTAGCAGATTTTTGACGTCGTCAATAACTTTCTAATGATGATGAAAATTAGTGATAAAATTGTTCATAAGAGGTTCCGTTAGTTTACGGGTATTATTGTTAACGAGCGCTCGGTTTTCTGGGTTAATTGGATCATCTGGTTCTTACGCTTGACACTCTTTTGTCGGATCCATAAAGAACTCTCGTTATTTAAACTCCACCCCATTAATGAGTTTGTTTTATGATGTATAAATAGTACATGTTTATTACTACTAAGCTTCATGAGCCTTTATTGTTGACGTCGTCTTATATTCGACTGAAATCGACTGTAGAACTCAAGAACTCTCATCAATTATAGACTCCTATTACATAGAGAGTTCAGAGGTGCACAATTCAAAATCCTAAAATTATCGGCCATTTGGTTGACGAAATAATATTCAATATTTGTGGATGAGAACTACGATGACGTTCCGATGACGTAATCGTCCCGAGAATCTACGGATCGCTATGAATGGCTTAATTGTCCCTCACATAGTTGTTGAATTCTTCTCTTTATGGCAGAGTCTTTTGAAACTTGCTCTGCATGTATTTGGTATATTTTGTAAAACTATTGGAGTAGTACGGTAACCACAGAATCACTCTAACCTTCAAACTATCTTTTCTTAGTTTGCTTTTTTTCTTCCTCATTGAGTAACAAGCTCACTAATCCTCTCATGGGCCAACTTTTCAACGAAATTATCTCATTGCGATTGAGAATCTGAAAAATTTCTTATTCTCTTCATTTGAGAAGTACCATGATATCAGAATTCTGTTAAGAAATTTATTTGAGGTTATCACCAATAATAAATATAAGATCATTTTCTTTTTCTAGCATTCTTCTTGAGTTTTCGACTATAACTGTACCGTCATTAGAAAGGCTTATCGAACCCGTCTAATTGAGGAGAAATGAGGAGTTTCGTTTTCTACATTGTAAATCTCATTCGCAGCTTTACTCGTTCTGATAGAGATGATGAACATTTGATAACATTTGTGTTATTTTGAATTGATTTGTTTTTGTGTATCATAACATAAATAAATAAATATAAAATGTGCTCTTCTTTTGCCCATATGTAAATAAGGTAAATACGTGCCATTGTTTATCGGTGATGTAGAACAACTACTGAATACCGTAACTCGTATACGTATCAGTACATTTTTTGTTTTCTTCTTCTTCTTCTCACTAAACGTTTCTGTTCTGTTTGAAACGTTAGTGTTTTTTAGATTCTCTTCGAGGTCTAATCGATGTTTTTTAAAGAACAAACGTATGAGGTTTTTTTATCCTGCTTCTTCTTTCATTCTTCGTTCTATGAATGACGTAGTATGCTTTTTCATTTCTCTTATCAGATAGAAAACGAATCCGATTTTATCCGAACTTGATGGATTGTCGTCATATGATTTGAGTTGATATGACGCCGAATTCTGAGTGTGGGTGTGTTTGATGATGTGATGATGTCTAATCTGGGCCAAACCATCTCCGCATTCTAAACATACATAGACGATACCGTACGCTTCTTCAATAATCAACCATTCCGCTTCAACGTCAGAATCATGACCCTAAAATGTTTCGAACGAAACGATAATTTTCTGGTGTTTTTCTTCTCCGTTTCCGTCGACAACATCTTCTAACCCACTAACGACAATACTACTTACATATTAATGATGTTATTATGGAACAAAAAAAACGAATAGCCTGGTTATATTTGAATTTCAAGACCTCCTCCTCATTGACAAGCGTATTGCCTAATATCCTCAACGTGTTCCTTTTTTTTTTGGTATATAGATCAAGATCATGTGATAAGAACAATCATCTGATACGTTGATTTGTGATATAAAGTCATCTGGACAAAGTTTGTTATTAGCGCTTTGTTAGTATACTGTAACTTTCCAGAATTGATCTATTTTGTGATCATATGTGATTTTTGATCTCCACCGCAAAAACGGAAATATAAAAGTGATTTTTTTTGTGCTCGAATATTTCTGAATTGAGGTAAGGAGGATTTTCTTTACATAAACTAGCGTGTATTAGATTTGCTAGGACGTTCTCAGAAGGTACATTATAAGTTGATCTGAAAAGTAATTTTAGATTTCTTTAAAATCAAACTTAGTCAAAAGCTTTTATGCTAATTTGATAGAGATGGGTAACTTCAAGTCACTGTAGGGTCCAGACTTTTACTCAACACCTCTACGACAAATGCATAGCGGATTCCACAGGCACTGATAAACAGAAACCTTACCTCTCATTTCCACAATAACATTTCCGCAAGAGTTTGCAAAATTTTCGCGATTTTCAGTTCCTCAGAGTCAGTCGCAATCAGTGTGAGTAGTCCAGTAGAGTAGTCCATAACGGTCGTGGGATTATTAAACGATGTTGTTTGTTTTTCTGACATAGATCAAGTTGAGGGAAGCACTTCTCAACGATGAAAGCGCTAACGTTAGCCGTTAAATGAAAATTTAAAGCCACTCAAGAAAATCATATCATGGTTTTCATTTTTATTATTAAATTAATGAATTAAAGTCCATTCGATTCACCTATGAAGTTCATTTCTTTCATTACCGTAATCAATCAATGTTTTATAACTCTCGTGTTAAATTTGATCTCTCGTTCTTTTTTAAAGTTAATGAAGCTAGAATTTGTACTCATTTTACCTGTTTGATGTGTTTTGGTAGCGAAAAAAAAAACGTGAGCAAGAGCAATTCCATTTCCTCAATCTCTGGATCGTTTTCTTATCACCTATTCTTCCTCATCATTGACAACTATAGTGGAAAGAGTATCAGAAATCTGATCTACAATAGGAACAATGGAAGGTTTACCATCAGAAGCATTGTCATGATAATTTATTAGGAATCATCTTGATGATTATTTTTCCTGTTCACAAGCTTCTTAATGTGGATTTTTTAGGTTTTATCAGAACTATTTCATTTTCTTTTCACGAAATGATATAATCCAATGTGTGTTATTTCCTCAACTTATGCCTCAAAAAGAAAAAGAGGATGAAAGATTTTTGAGTGCAATACAACGCTCTATCAAAAGGCTGATGCTTAGCAAGTTTTGATCTGCGTTAACGATCAAAGATCATAGGCAAAGCCATACACACCAAGCTTTCGAAGATTTGGTGGACTTGGTATGTGATGCGTATGAAGGATGAGCGGTGGACGATGTGATGCTGTGAATGCTTGGATCCCACTGGACATCAACAGGAACATCACCAGCCCTATCGTCTGACTTCTTCACAAAAGACTCAGAAAGGGATTAAGATACTCAACGAGTCCTTGGAGCAAAAAGAACTCATTGAACTATCCTCGTGAGCTAGAAAGAGAAATGGAAGTTTCATTGGTCCTCGTTCGTCTTCGTTGATAATTAACTGGAATCCAGGTGATAATATGATTTCATTTATTGTTTAATTAGATGGATTTTTAAAATTTGTTTTTTTTCTGAGCAAATAATGTAAATTAAAGGAACATACGGTTACTGCGGATGGATTGTATCGATTAATTTAAATACAAAACGTTAACGAGGTCAAGTAGTCGAGTCTCGGCTTAAATGTTTTGCCCATATTTTAAATTTTTGTTAGTTTTGATATTAAGCTATATATATTATGAATTTAAGCTTCATATCTGTAGAGTTATATGAAAAACAACGAGCAAAGTTAAAAAATTTCCTCAAAGTGAATGCTATGCTTTTACCCTTCGCAGAACAACCGAGTGAGTTCAATTCAGTCTAATGAAAATCTCGTACAGCTGTTCTTTTGATGTGGATTCCTTTAAAAGTTTTAGTTCTATGGTTGTATGGATTTTGTGAAAATTTTGTTGAAGAAGTATAATATAAAATGTCATTCAGTCGAGTGAGAGAGGATTGGTGAGGATTTGACTCGGATCGCCTTACAAATCCGTTTATAAATTATGAATTCCTCTTCTTAAAAGTTATTTCTGGTCAATACGCTCGTTTTGTCCTGCTTTGTTTTTTTCCCTCCTTGTCGAACTACTTAAGAACACTACAATACAATTTTCCAGTAGGTTTTTGTTACTGTAGTTATACGGTGGTGTTTCAATGGTGTTCTTTGACAGTTACTGAAGAAGATAATTGACCTGCTTGCTCATTTTCATGAAACTGTTACGGACGACATTTTTAAATTCTGTTGATGACGACGACACTTCCGAAATGTTCTATTGCTGAAAGAACTGCTCAGATTACTGTAACTTCTATGACTTAAGATTGTGAGTTCTTGTTCTTTTTAATACAAGTGTAGTAAAAACTTACTGAGAAAACTACATGAGGAGTTTCATTCTGTTAAGCTTCAGTGTTAATCAATACCTGTTGTTGGATGGTCCTGCGCATTCGTCTTCAAAGCGATATATCGCGGAAGTGATCGAATTCGAGTCTGATCTATACAGTGACTCAAAGTGACCACTCTTTACTATTTCATTGCTATCAATTTCACTCAGATTTCTTGGACACCAATTCACCAGCTTCCAAGGGATGGTGGGTTTGGTAAACTTCGGCGTGACTGCGTACCTACGTGACCTGGGTCAGACTTGAGTACCACTGTTCGTTCATGCTGCTATCCAACATATAATACATTAAGACATTAATTAGAAGTCAAATGAACTGTACTCTCTCAACGATGATCGTCTTTATGCAGTTCTGTACCAAAATCGTCATTAAAACGAAAGAAAATTCCTGGAAGGAACTACCTCGTAACTCTTTCATCACTCAATAATTAAATGGAAATCAAATTCTTATCTATATTCAATTCAATACCGTGTATCATACGGACAGATCGGAAAAGTCCACTAGAATAACGTCCGAAAAGATTCGTCCGGAAAAAAAAACACGAGGATGGAGACGAGTTTTCTTTTCTATTCTTTTCTTTTCGTTTTTTTTTCTCTCTATTTTACGTCGTGTCTTCATTTTGTAGGTCAACACATTTCGGCACTTTTTATATTCGGCTTTTCCTTCATAAAATGCTCCTCCTATTCACTCATAGTGAGTTTTTCATTTAAAATTATTCACAGAATTCATCTAGATATTTTTATAGCTGTAATTTTTTCCCTTATCGTTAATTTTTATTGGGTTTTTTTTTATCGATTTATTGATTGACGGGTATTTTTACTAGTTTATCTACTTATTTTTCAAATATCACACCAAAGATTACGGTAGATTGAGATCGAAAACCGATTTATCTCAATATAAAGATTTTCTTTAGTATTCAGACTTAGTAAAATTATATTGGATTTTAATTTTATTATTTTACATATCGTTTTGTTTAATTAAAAATTACCTTACGTTTTACATTTTCTTTTTGTCTTTATTATTTCACGGTAGTGAAAATAGTTTTTCTTTTACTCATATTTTTCTCTGGTAAACAACCTCACTTAAGTTTTTTTATACATCGCTTAAGAATCTCTTGAATTCTTCGATAACAATTTGACTGAATTTTGAGGCTTTAAAAACGGATGTCTTTATTTAAGCTGGGCTTTTGAAGTTTTTTTTTCGGAGGAGAACTCACACGATGAAATAATGAAATAAATGGTCGCAGTTTGAGTAAATCAATCTGAGTTAAATTTATTCGAAAACGGTAGAGTTTATGATCAACCCTCTTCCTCCTTCTAGACCTCCCGCCGATTTCATTTCGTTTTCGTTTTACCAACCAGTTTGTATTGCAACTATCCTCATTTAGAACAACTTTAATTGTTTTATAAACATTGACTCAATTTATTGATTTTCATTTTTTCTACATCTTGTAAAGTTTTTATTTTTCGTAATTTTTCAAATATGGATAATTATTGTTACACATCAGACTAAATATTACATTTATAGAATGTGCTTCGTTGATTCCAGCAACATTCAAAATGATCTATCGATTTTTCTGGGAGAAATGTATGCTCGCATTCGACTCAATCCTCCTTATCTTATTCTTCTCTTGTTCTTCCTTACTATATTTGATTTTCGCCGTAGGATGTCCATTATGGTTTTCTTCTT
This sequence comes from Dictyocaulus viviparus, assembly GCA_000816705.1. Lineage (NCBI taxonomy): Eukaryota > Metazoa > Nematoda > Chromadorea > Rhabditida > Metastrongylidae > Dictyocaulus > Dictyocaulus viviparus. Next base: position 124,972 of record KN716394.1, read on the forward strand.
CCTATTTTTTTTACTCATTTATTTTTCCTACACCACTTAGAAAATAAACTGATGTAGGATTTTTATAACCTTCGTCTTCTATCCAATCAGATTACATTCGAAATGTTGCTCCACCGTCTTCATCAAACGATAGTTTCTTTGTTGTTGTTGATATCGCTTAGCTCAGCAACACGCGTGAATGTTGTGATCAATGTTGCTGAAGGCATAATCTTTATTTTTCAGATTCATGTTGTGGTCAGTGTTGCTGGTTGTACTACCGGCAACGGTTTCAGCACTGATGTATCGTTGTGAAGACGATCAAGTGCTGGTCGTGCAGAGTTTCGGCAACGACACAATTCGAATGCACTGCCAACGTTTGGATGTCTGTGGATATCGGCAATTGGTAGGTCACTAAACACTCATACGATCAATATTTTGTTTTTGAAATAATACAGGTAGACGATTTGTAGTGAATGTTTCTGTATGAAGCTAATACTCTTAAGTTGTAGAACTGATAATTTCTTGTGAGGATAACAGAAAAAAGGGTAAAAATAGGTTATTAGAACTTACATTGAGACTACTCAACATGTTCCCCAAGGTATTCCACTCCATGATAAATATTTTTTTTCAATTTGTAAGGAACATTAAGCATGCTAGTTGAGTAAAATTAACAGCTGTACGAAAAACGGATACCTCTGGGCTACCATAAAATTGAGGATGTCAATCAAATCAATAAGCATATTTTGTATGCTTTTTCTATTAACTTTAGCGTTGCGATTACGACGAATCTCAACCACAGTGTGGTGGTCTGATGAATTTTGTGGCCCACGTTACTCAATCTTCTCCTACTTCACCGTGAGTTCTTACCGTACTTCACTGTCACTTATTCAAATTTTTCAAAGTATTCAACCTCATCCTTCATCATAGATCATAAAGAATGATGTAAACTACGAACCCATTAGGTAATACTTTGTAAAGAGAAGAGTGCCGAGTCACTATTGATCAAGCGTTGAGGTAGAACTATTTTTTGATCTTCTTTTATGAGCAAAACAACTATATTTGATTGTTATAACAATGGAATGTATTCGAAATGTGAACAAATCAATCCACGATCGTTCACGAATAACCGTAATTTATGATGTTTATTGTAACGTAGTGAAAATCTGAGAGGAAAAAAAAACTTCGTACGACTTGTCACCGCCGTTTATTATAAGGTCATTCGACCTGTACGATGTTTTTCTCGGTTTAAAATATCCAGATTGAAGCGATAAAGTTCTAACATTCACGGAATATCGCATTGAACTTAATAGAGATTTACATGACGTAGCTATTTGATTACTATTGGATAAAGTCAAACCAGTTCTTTACCTCATAAAGTACTAAGAGTGTCCGGAGTTAGGTATCGCGCAGTCCTCAGGTACTGGGTACATTTCAAATTTAATTGAGGCATATGTTTTCTGTCAGCTTGGAAAAGCTCTGATGGAGCGCTCTTAGGTTGTCACTACAGGCAGTAGTGGCCTCACCTATATGTCAAAGGTTATAGTCAGTGTGTGTCTTAATTTGTAGACAGTAAATTGGTGAAACCTGATGAAGCTTTACTTCGCAGCTAGGCTTTTACGTAAGTATGTGATCGATCCTCTTATGGGAACTTTGTGCAGAGTTGATCCTGACTGCCACAACGCCAGCTCAAGAGCCTGCACGGCAGTACAACAAAAACACCTTTCGGCTTAAAGCGGACAATGTTCCAATTCATTCAGACCACTCTCGTGTTCCTCATAATAGAGAGTTATACAACGTGTCTGTTTGAATGATTATTAGGTAAAATTGAGGTGGTATTTGAAAGTATTAGCTATTATGGAAAGGTAAACCTGAGGTTTAACCCGAAAACACTAGCAATGAAGAAGAGGTTCAATAGGTAGAAAAAAGAATAGTAGATCAAAAATATACGATAAATCAATAAATGCATAATATTGTATCGAAGCACCGTCTATTTCGTAATCGTTAACTTTATATCTGAGAGAAATTTGTTCCGATTGCAAATGGAACATCTATGAGGACGACTGTGCTCAATGTTTTACTAGTTAAATTACATATTTATGAAATAAAAACATTTTTAAAGAACTTATTTGTTAATACGTTAGTGTCTAAACAAAACACAACCACAGTGAGTCACAATAACATCTGACCTCTTGATTCAAAGAAGAATGATCACATGATGCTTGAGGTGTATGATGGATTTGATTGCTTTCCAATCATATTTCAACTCTTCTAGTGTTTTCTTCAGGAAAAATCAGTACTTATCTTATGTGTGAGGATAAAAACTCAGACAAATTTCATTTTGTTTTAGTGTAGAGCATACATGCTGTAATTTATTCAATCCTCGTGCACCACATACCATTCCAACACAC
>KN716394.1:135091-169438 GCA_000816705.1 Dictyocaulus viviparus
CCCCCTCTTTCTCTTTTATTTTGATTTTCTCTCGATGTGATTTAAAGGTATTTCAATAACCACAAAAAAAAGAGGAAACTACAATTTTTGAGATCATATCGAGTCATGGGGGGCTCGCGACGCTGTTTCAGACGGTGCCTCCGCAGACGTAATGCGTAGGCCCCAATCAATGTACGTAGACCTGAGGATGTGCCCAGGTCTACCTAGCCCTTGATCACTTTGGTCCTACTGTGTTTCTATGAGACATACTTTGGGAATATAGGCATGATATGAATTGCTGACGTTAAGACATTGTGTAGCTGTAGTCGTATACAATCACCTCAACGATGGTGACGTAAGGACGACTGTGTGGGCACGTACTACAAAGACTACTGGTCAACATCAAAGCTTATTACACCTTATCTTACTGTATTTGATGAATGTTTTGTAATTTCTGTTTATCCTGATAGAAGTTTTGTTTACTTTGCTTTCCCATTATGAGCTCCGGCAGGACATATAGCTGGAAACCTTTAACTGCAGAATCTAATGCAGAATCTTCTGCAATAAATGAAGCAGCATGTTCAGCAGTCATAATCATTCATACTCATTTTGATCACGGCTGTAGAGGAGATTTTTCATTTTGGTTAAGATCCTATGAAAAAGAAGCTGATGTAAAATTCTTTTCGAGGATAATTCTTGAATTTTGATTAACGCTCGGGTTTCTTATAAACATATATCCACTAAGTATTTCATATTTAAGGGAAATAGAATTTCCATATCAATGAATTTCTTTTGAGGTTGACTATCAGTTGTTTGAGGTGTAATGCATGGCCCACAAGCTACACGAGATGCGTTGAATCGCCTAAAGCGGATGAATTGCTTTCCAGCCGACGCCATTGTCACAACTGTTACGGGACCAAAACGAATGGATCAGCTGGCCGTTGGCGACTTTGTAAGCTAAAATTTATACAATTTTATTCATGATGTCATAAGTCATATGATGGGTGCTGTTTACTTTTTATGAAGAGTTTCATTTTTTATTAAAATGAGGGCGATAAATTCTATGATGTTGGATATTTTTATGTGTTAATCCCGAGTGCTAGTGATGTACTGAAATACGAACGTGTGGAGATGTTCTACCATCGAGAACCGGAAACACGTGCAAATTTCGTGGTTTTAATGACGGAGTCAAAAAAGCGGATTGCTCTTACTCCACTTCATCTACTTCCATTTGGTGATTGTGAATCAATGAGAAGGTAGGATAAAATTTATGGTTATCAACTGTCGCTTATGAGGTTTTCCTCATTTGTGGAGATATATAATCTCTGTATGAGTAATGGCTTATTCACGTTATAAGAATGGGTGAATATTCAAATTTTTTCAATTGTTAAGAGGTTTTCTGACGTAATCGCACATCGAGTAGTTGCATTTGAACGAGGTTTTAAAAGTAGTTTTATAGATCTGTCGAAAATGCTGATGGAATAGAACAATTGCTGCGATCATCACGCTTCGCTGACAGAGCAAAAGTTGGAGATTGTTTGATGACCGTCGACGACAACGGTAGAATGACCATTGAACGAATCGTAAAGGTATTCTGATAGTTTCATTTCCATGAACTGCTTTCGAATATTCTATTCGATCATTTGTTTTGGTTAAGATTGGACGGCAAATTTCCGAAGGTATCTATTCACCGATGACCGTCACCGGTTCGTTACTGGTTGATGGTGTACTGTCGTCGTGTTTCTCACAAGTTGAGAGTCATACGGTACAGAAGGTAAGTATCACTTATGGGTAAAACTCAGCTTAATAACTATCAAATATAGTATTGCTTTCTAATTACGGTAATTGTTTATAAGCTCGTAAGAACTCAGTTTTTTTTTTTTGGAATTGAGGTCAAATATATACTATCAACGGAATTTCAGATTGTTTTCGACTTTTTCGTTTATGTTAGGCAATTCCTCGGTCTTCATCCAGGTGAGAGTTTTGCATAGTTAGAATGATCCCTGTTACTTTTCCTTTTCCTCTGATTTGATAATGATATTTCAGGACGATATGTTGAGCGGGAAGGAATTCCATTGTTCATCAGCTATATTCATGACTTCAGCCATATGTTCTTGCCGTTTTCAAACTTCTAATTATTATCGAGTTACTCATTAACGAGGAGGCAAAAGCCATCGCTCTAAAAAAGGAATGAGCTTGTTCGTCATTGTCGCCGTCGTTTCATATCAGCTTCACTTAAAAAGCTTAGCAGCACCTGCTGCACCTAGTTTGAAGCGAATAGAAACAAAAATTGTTTTTCTTAGACTGCTCATATGAGGGTGGTAACCTAAATTAATTAGTTAATTATTTTAATATATGTGGTTGAATTGAATCAACAAAGTACGTGGTTCGAGAAGATTCTGCTTTTTGGTTTTTTTTTGTTTCATCTAATCAACAACTCAGCTCGATGCTTACAGATCTAAATTAATTTTGTTTAGCTTTCTATCACTTCTATTTTTAAATCGAGTGCTTTCAGCTGCTTTGTTTATACGGGTTCTACAGAATTCTAAACAGTAAATAAACATGTTACTGTAACAACCGATGTCTTTCGTAATTTTTCTTATCCTACATGGTACTGTTCTAACGAATAACACTAATTGTTTATTTGTCCGTAAGAATACATAACATAACGTATGTATTTTGTAAACAAATAACGCTCACTAATCTGAACTTTGATTGTTTGTTTTTTCTTTTCTGTTTTTTTTTTGTTTTCGTACTTTCTACGTGTGTGATAGGATAGTACTGCGACAAAAAAAAGAAAGCGACGAGTCCGATCTTCCAAATAACGTATGTATGTCAAAATTATTTATGTATAAATCTAATTCGTATTCTATTTGTACGTACTGATAACAATGAGTGATTAGTTAACTGCTTAAAAGTTTTGTTATCATTTGTTAACACATTAAAATATGCTAATTTGTTGAACATCGTGGGAAAATATAAGATCGACCAGTAAGTGACATCATTCTTAACAAAATCAGTTGATCGTTCAACCCTTGAAGAGTATGTTATGAAACACAATCAAATAGGAAACAACATCATCTTAAAATCTCCAGAAAAAGGACATTTGATCTTCACATCGAATCAATTTTTTAAACACTGACCTAAAATTAGATAAGGTAAGCTTTGGCGATGGATAATCTTTATGGAATCTCATACGCATTCCGTCACGTTGTATTCTGGGTATTGATCAAAGGCGATTCTGACTTATACTATGATGCGAGATTACCTGTCTTTATCAGGTCAGCGTGACTTATCTTCCCAGATCTCTCTGGTATCATTATAACGAACTCCGACCGATGCAGTTCAGGTAGGTCTGATTACGGATGCGAATCGGCATGTAGAGAGAAGAGCTTGCGCATCACAAAAGCACCTCTACCACCACACTACGAAACTCGTTCCCTGTCTTAAATTATCGTAATGGGTTGCGTAAATCCTTAGGAAAACGTTCGTCTCCATGTCATGAATAGGGTTTTATTTAACGATAAGATAAGCCTTGGCGTTGGTGGGTACCTTTGCGAAGATGCGCCTACGCATTCGTGTTCAACATGATATCATGGATACCATGAAAGTGGTTGAATGTGATTTTCGTCTACACATTCACTTTCATGAATCACTCCTCACCATCTTCGTGCTGTTTATCTTACCCAAATTTCTCTGGTACCGACCTCGTTGGGAAGGCGGGTTATATGGGCTTGGTATTCATTCGTCGATGACCGCCACCGGTTCTTTAGTTGTTGATGGTGTACTGACATCATTTTTCTTACAAGTTGAGAGTCATACGGCACAGAAGGTAAGTATCGGGGAGAGCCGGTTAAGGCATACGTATCACTATGGCACCTTCACTACTCCGCCACTCCACCTTTATTTAACGATATTGTGAAAAAAAAAGGACTGGAAAACCAAACTATATCGTGTGGTGTGCTCTACCAATCGATCAGTATTAAAGTCTACTTTCTTCTTTGACAATCTTTCGATCTTTCCATCACAAAATGTCCACCTTTTGAGTAAATCAATTGAAGCAAAAATTATTCGGATATGGTGGAATTCATGATCAACCCTCCTCTCACCTGTAGACCTCCTCCATTCGACTTCATGTCCTTTTCAATCTACCAACCAATTCAATATCGTTCGTTTTCCTCATTTAAACAAATTCTTATAGTTTTGTATACATGGACTCAACTTGTTTATTGTAATCTTTTTTTACGTAAACATTTAATCGGGCATCTGTAGATAAGGGTTCGAGTCCCGCCTGAGGTTACAAGCTTTGCGATTGACTCAACATCATTATGTATAATAATTACCTGTGAGAAACACTAATTAAATGACCATGACTTACAATTCTAAAATGAATTTCGACTCTTACAAAATTTGGCAGCTTGCAATTTTGCATTTCATTGGTCCAATTATTTTTCCAGTGGCTAAAAACTTTTGTATTCACTTTGATCTTCTTCGTTTGTTTTATTCCCTCTTATTCTCTCTTCGTTTTCCTGTTTTTTCCTCATCGAGATTTTCATACTCGTTCTGCTTGACTTTTTTTCCTATCCTATACTACTACAAAATTTTCATGATAGGTGCTTAATTTTCTTCTCGATTTTATCTTTATGCCACTGGTCGTCTTCTATCCAATGAGATTACATTCGGAATGTTGCTCCACCGTCTTCATCAAACGATAGTTTCTTTGTTGTTGTTGATATCGCTTAGCTCAGCAACACGCGTGAATGTTGTGATCAATGTTGCTGAAGGCATAAGTTTTATTTTTTAGATTCATGTTGTGGTCAGTGTTGCTGGTTGTACTACCGGCAACGGTTTCAGCACTGATGTATCGTTGTGAAGACGATCAAGTGCTGGTCGTGCAGAGTTTCGGCAACGACACAATTCGAATGCATTGCCAACGTTTGGATGTCTGTGGATATCGACAATTGGTAGGTCACTAAATAGCCATACGATCAATATTTTGTTTATGAAATAATACAGGTAGACGATCTGTAGTGGGTGTTTCTGTATGAAGCTTACACTATCATACAAAGAAGTTGTGGTAGAACTGACACTTTTTTCTAAGGATAATAAAAATACTCAGCGTGTTTCTATTTTGAGGTAACACGTTTTATCTTTATATTATAAATATGTCACTCATCTTCTTTTTAGTAGTTTTATTATTCAATTTTAATATTATAGCTGTATTCATGAATTTTTTTATATCGTATTTGCAAAAAGAAAAAAAATGAGGGGGGTTATATGGAAAACGCATACCTCTGAGCTAGTGCAGAGTTGGAGGTGTCAATCAATAAGTATCTTTTATTCTCCAGAATAAACAACTAACCACATAGTTCTACATAAAAGGTTGTTCAAAGCAATGAAAATGTTCTTCTGTATCAATATTCATTCAGCAATCAATAAGCATATTTTGTTCTATAAAACAAAAATTTTAGCGCTGTGATTACGAAGGATCTCAACCACAATGTGGTGGTCTGATGAATTTTGTATCCCACGTCATGCAGACTTCATCTACTTCACCGTAAGTTCCAACTGTAAACTTACGTAACTCTTCAAATATTCAGCTTTATGATCTTCGGTGATCTTTATAAGACATTGTGTGGAACAATACAGTTTAAGATTATATAGGAAATTAAAACTGGTAATGGTCAATGAGGACACTACAGTGAAACGCAGGCCTATGGCCATGTCTAGGCATACCAGGCCGTCCAACCCTTAGGACTTGGTAAATTGGTACCAGAGGAATCTGGGTAGGATAAGCATCACTGACATGCTGAAACGTGGTTAACCCAAATCATTCTGTATACGGGACTCGTAATCAGTCACCTCCACAAAATCACGTTGAACACGTTGAACACGAATTCGTGTCGTAAACACAGCGATTGATCAACGCAAAAGCTTATCTCACCTCATTTCTACTAGAAATGATTGTATTCTATGAGGAGTATCGATCGACTCGTTTAGTGTTTCGGTGAAGTTATTTTTCCTTCGACGAACAAAAAACTTCACATAATTTTTATATCAATGGAATGTATCCGGAATGCGAACTATTTAATCCACGATCGTTCACGAGTCACCGTAATTTATGATGTATTGTGAAAGAAATCGGAAAGAAACTTCGTACGAGTTGTCATCGCCGTTTATTATAAGGTCAATCGACCTGTACGATGTTTTCTCAGTTTAAAACATCCGAACTAAAGCGATAAAGTTCTAACATTCTCGGAGTATCCCATTACACTTAACAGAAGTTTGCATTACGCTTTTACCAGGACAGTTATCAGATAAGAGATGGTGCTTTGTCTTGGATGATAGCCGGATTATCCGTCCTCCCTCAAGGCACGATTCTTAGAGACTCTTCGATTAGGAAACTCATTTAGCTTGATGTTACCTGAAGTTTTAAGAGAGTTCTGTTAACACGCTCTCACCTCCTCACGAAAGACATTGGTCATCCGTTATGAATCAGATCGATAGTGACACTCTGTGATTTTACTTTCCACTGAGACTGTGATAAAATTTTTTGTAGATTTACTCTGAGTTGGAATTCGTGTAAAAATGGCAGACCTCTTTCTTAGCTTATATAACTGTCTTCTAGTTAAAGGTTAGTTTTTGAGGGATAGTTTGCAACCCAAGAACGAGGCTACAATCAGATGATAAACTGTTTGATTTGTTCTGAAAATACTAAGAAATAGATGTTTTCCTATCGAGGTACTGAACTAGTAAAGCTGGTCATATAATAATCTCTTGTGTATACCTGCACAAAGCAGAAGGATCAAAAATGTGAAAGGGAAAAAACAGTAGATCAAAAATATACTAAAAACCAATAAATGCTTAATATTATATCAAACCACCCTCTACTTCGTAATCGTCAGCTTTATATCTGAAAGAAATTTGTTCCGATAGCAAATGGAACATCTATGAGGACGACTGTGCTCAATATTTTACTACTTAAATTACATAATTATAAAATAAAAATATTTTTATGGAACTTATTTGTTAATACGTTAGTGTCTGAGCACAACCACAGTGAGTCAAAATAACAACTGACCTCTTGAGTCAAACAAGAAATATCACATAATGCTTAAGGTTTATGATGGATTTGATTGCTTTCCAATCATATTTCAACTCTTCTAGTGTTTTCTTCAGGAAAAATCAATACTCATCTTATGTGTGAGGATAAAAACTCAGACAAATTTCATTTTGTTTTAGTGTAGAGCATACATGCTGTAATTTATTCAATCCTCATGCACCACATACCATTCCAACACACGTCGGTAATGACTGCTTCATCTACGAGCTGCCAGACGGAACTAGTCACACTAAAGAAACCACCACGGACAAGGATCTTCTACCGTACACCGTCCTCAAGGTGATCTTATCTTTATAATCAACTATTTTACTGTATATCAACTTACTGAAACCAAATGAACTCATGAACTGAATGAACTCATTGTTATTTTTGGAATAAATACTTTTATATCGGATATGTCTTCTATTCTGAAGACATATTAATGTTTGACAATCACGGATCAATTATAAAAAGTTCATCTCACCATTTCTATTTATTCTCCGGAGATTCACGGAGCGAACTTTCATTATATTTCCTCGGAGTCTTGTGAGGTTTAGCGGTAATCAAATATTTCATCGAATCATTAGTATACTGAGCGGCTTTGCCTCAATTACGTCCTTTTCATAAAATTCCTTCAATCAATGAAGACGATTACAAGTTTTCAGAATGCAGCCGAAATTCCTGGACATATTGATGGCTTGTCAGGATATCGTCTACAGTTTTATCTTCTGAGAAATAAAGCACCTCCAACATTGTTGGTTAAGGGTATCGAACGTCGATTGTAAGCTTTCTGTACTTTTGTTTTGCTAACTATCGATTATTGTGATCTATTATTTAACTATCATTCATTAATTTCGAGTCGTAGTCAATTTTTATTCTGATTTCAGAAATGGTTATCGAGTGACCATTTGCCGTCCTCGATGTACCTCGTACGATGCGGTCACCAACGATGTAAGTATGATCAAGTGACAAAATTACCTCAGTAAAGTAAATTGTAAAAGGAAAAGGTCAAACCAGAAGCATTGTAGTAGTAATGATTGGAAGAGGAGGATAACGTGAACAAAAAATGAGATTGACCTCACAAGGAAACAATAGTGAATGCTAACGTTAACGGAATAATTTTCAGGAATCACCAAGCGAATGGAAATCGATCTCCTGGTCAAGTTGGACTAGTTCTACGTCAGTTTTGTCTCAAAGCCGTTTCATTCATAGATCTATTTATTCATGAGGCTATCCGGCCTCATTAATTGCCTCAATAGTCTACTTTTCGATTTTCAGATGGTCAACATGGGCACGTAATGCTTGGGGCAACGTAGAGAACACTCAACGACGACAACGAATCGATGAACTCAAACCTGTAGCATCAGATTCGTCAGGATTTCCATGTGAGACATTTATCTGATTTCAGAAATTTCTTTTTTGCCACAGGCGATTTTCGGGCGCAATTAGTTTTGTTTTAGAAGAAATGCTTATAAGTAAGCCATGAATGCTTAGAAAATATTCCGTAACATTTCAGCTAATCGTGAAGCTCATGATGTTAACATTCATGTGAACACGAGTGGAAATAGTAATAATATTATCAATCAAAATCTTCCGTTTGACAAGGGACCGAGCCAAATTAACATTACTGTTCATACGAATACAAAACAACTACCTACTGGAGATGGTACGAATATTGAGGTATGAGTTCCATATTTCGTAATTACTCATATGTTTCGAATTCATGAAAATCACATGGTCAAGACAGCGAAGCTGGAGGCATATTTTCCGTAAATCGTGCTAGTTGGTCACATTTTTGACCTCAAAAAATCCTTATTTTACTTATTCTTGGACGTTCCATTATTCCTCTTCAACGTATACCTTGAATCTTAATGAGTTTCTTTCTCACCGAAAGAAATCCATCAATGCGATTATTATTGAAATCTAAAGCGATTTTGATTTGAGAGGATATTTGGTTTCATATTTCTATGAATCTTTTTCAGGCGGCTTCTAACAGAAATCGCATTAGAAATGGTTCTTTGAAAAGCGATGAGAATGACGGTCAATATACTGCCAGCCGGAATCGGCATCATCGAAAAGAAGGTGAAGTTGCAATAAATTTTCAAATTGAGAAGTAATTTACTTGGATGCTCACCTTTTACTAAGTTTTCGCTTTGTGAACAGATGGTGACAACGACGGTTCCGGGAATTCCAAATCCACTATTGCCTCGTCGAAGCGAAAACACCGCCCAGCCACCGACTCATCAAACGGAGATGACGATAACGACGACGATGATGATGATGTAAGTAAATCCGTAAGTGGAGAAGGCAGACGGCGAGGGAAAAAACGAGGAGGAAGACGTGGAAACAACAGTAGAGGAAGAAGTGCAGAAAACAGTGCAATCAGTGACGATGACGACTACGCCGATGACTCGTTGAATTCTAATGGAGTACGCGAGTTCTCGCTTTTTAACAATATTGTAAAAGGAAAATTTTTAAAGTATTGGTTTTTTTTAGGATGATGACAGAAATGATAGAAGTAATGGCAATGGAAGAACGACAAGCGTAAAAGAGGATAGACGAAAAGGCAAAAAAGAGAAATCGAAGAAAAAGAATAAAACGAAGAAGAAAGCCGGAGACGATGAGGAACACGCTGGTGGTGATGATGACGGCGACGATGATGATAGCGACGACAGAAGTAATAGTGGATCGGATGGTAATAGACGAAATAGGCCTGATGGAAAAACAGGAGGTGATGGTGACCTATTAGGTGCTGGAGAGTCCGATTCAGGTAGAGGAAAGCATGGTGACAAAAATGGTGGAAAGAAAGGTTAGAGGTTGTTATCATTTCTTATCCTCGTTCATTTTAAAATGCAAATGAAACGAATTGAGCTGTGAAATATTTATTTTTGAAGGTGATCTAAATGTTGGTGATGTGGACAAATCTGATTCGAAAAAAGGTAAAGCTGGTGGTAAAAATCTTAAAGGAACAGGTGAGTTATTTCGTAGATTGTACTACATTGATGAAATGAGTTGTAAAATAGGAGATATGATGATTTTTAAGGTGATGGCGGAAAATCAGATTCGAAAGAAGTCGAAGTTAAAATCGGAGACTCAAAAAGCAGAGGTAAACTAATAATAAGCCAATTAGTAATATAAGTTGCTTACGGTCAATAACATAACGAGTTAACAAGAATAATTGCCTCCTTTGGTCTTTATCTTCAATTTTTTATCGTATTTTCGAAGGTGATTCCGATGCTGATGATAAAAAGTCAAAATCAAAAGATGGAGAAGATTCCGGAAAGATTCCGAAAACGAAAGGTAAAACATTTAGTCTTCGAGTGATTTCAATGATCAATTGGAATCGTTCTAGGTGGTTTGGGTGATGGTGATAGAAAATTGGAGTCAAAAGAGGAAAACGACAGTGAAGAAAATCCGAAGAAAAAAGGTCAGCAGACTGGAATTTGTTAAAGTAGGTCAAGTTGGAATATGAGGTATTTTTAAGGTAACCGTGGCGTTGTTGATGTGAAATCTAAGCTGAAGGGAAAAAATGAAAGTGGCGAAGATTTGAAGAAGCAGAAAGGTAATCTTCTAGAATATTTTTGTGAAAAATGCAGGGTATTTAGAAAACTAACTTGAGTATAATTGTAAAATTTTTAAGGGTCTCCAGGTGGAGATGGGAAAAAATCCGATTCAAAAGGTCGAAAGGGTGATGGAGGAAATTTGAAAGCTGGAGGTAAATATAACATTTGAGGACAAAAACGTTTAAAGTGCAATCAAATTGTTAAATTGCTTGAGGTGATTTCGACAGCAGTGAAGAAAAAGGCGATTCAGAAGAAAAGAAAGATAATGGCGGAAATCTAAAGAGTAAAGGTGATTATATTAATGAATTTTCACTATAAAATGTCACAAAAGTTACTTGTCACTTTTCTAAGGTGATCTCAGATCCAGTGAGGAGAAGTTGAACTCAAAAGAGGAAAAGGAGGGCGGCAAAAATTCGAAGGACAAAAGTGAGCATATTTACGTAATATTTATGGTTTATATTTCGTTGTTAGGAGAATAAGCTCATTATAATTTTTATTTTTTTAAGATAACAATAATGATGGTGATGGAGATAACAATAATAGCGGAAAGAGTGATAACTCTCGCTCTGAGAAGCCTACTGGCAAGGGCGGTGCTGGTTCTGATAGTGGCCGAAATCCTGGAGACAAAGCGAAAAGCGGCAAAGGCGACGGTGAGAGGTCTCGTCAAGCAGGAGACGGTGCAGATAGAACTGGATCATCTGCTGGTGACACTAAAGAAGATAATGCTACTGACACTTCTGGAAACGGACCAGATAGACATCGCGGCAAAAACAAAGGCCAAGGAAGTCAAGTAGGACAAGGGAGCAAAGGAAAAGATGGGAGTGATGGCAACAACGGTATTCTCCGGCCCCAACAATTAGGTTCAAACAGCAGTGGAGCTAAGAGTGGAGCAAATGGTGGTTATGGTAAGGACGGAAAGAATGATGAGAGTTCGACACCTAGTGGATCCATGAATGCTACAAAACTGGGTGAGGAAAGAATTTAAGTTCACTTAAATTTCAGTTTATTTTCAGAATTAATAAATAATTTAGTTAATCTAAAATATTACTCTTTAATTACCTTTTCGTTTTGTAACATCCACGACGTTTTCACGGCGATTTGATTTGATCTCCATTTCATAACTTGATAGAAAATTTACTTAAGGAAAGTGAGGAAGTTCTATTGATTTGCTTTTGTCTAATAATACATTTATTGATTAAAATTGCTTCTAAAAAGACTCAATCCAAATAAAATTGATTGATGATTTGTTCTGGAATCTTTTCATTTATGATTTGATTAGAGGAAGTTTTAAGATCGGAAGCGTAACAAACTGGGTGGCGACAATCCTGACCTCTCAGGTAGTGACGGTAAACTTAATGGAATTGATGGAAAGAATGGAAAACGAGGAAAAAATGGGTGAGTGAGCCAGTGTTGAGTTAAACGTTGATTGACTTTTGTTTCATTTTTCTATTTCAATGAGTTACACCGTTTCATAGGTCATTTTTTCCTCTTTATCATTACATAATGCACAACAACTTGCACTTACCTCAAATAATTTTCTGTACGAGAAAGACCACTCGTTTAAAACATCATTTTATAATTTTCAGTGAAGATGGTGAAGCTCTAAACAAAAAATCCGTCACTGACGAACCTCTGATAGAAGACGGAACGACTAAGAGAACCATCGACAAGTTAGCTTCAAGCGTTATGTAGAAGATTTGCTATCATTGAGTGATTTTAGCATGAGAAATCTCTTTTTGTTTAGATCTAAAAATAAACAAGCTGTCGGCAATTCATCAGGAAGTGTTACCGATTATCCTGACGTTGTCACAACCGATGGATTCACTGATAATGCAAATGCTGGAGGAACAACTATAAGTGTGAGGACATCAGGAAATGCTGAAGGATTGGACAACGCAAAATCCGGTGGCCCAAACACTAACAAATCAGCTGGAAATAAAGCAAGTACAAGCCCATCTAAAAGTGGTGCCTCAGTTGGGGATGGATCTAAACAATCATCAGGGAAACCTACCGCTGATATACAATCCATTAGGCCAACTAATGGCGATGCCTTAAAGGTGATTTCAAGAGACGATGCAAATGGTGGAGCAGATGCTACTACAAGAGGTGCTACTACCGTTAGAGCTGTCGTTGGTGGTCCTAGAACAAATAATACCGGCAGTAGCATGCCTGTTCTAGCAGCAGTTGGTTCAAATCCTTTAGTTCGGTCTGGTGGACCTTCTGGCAATGGAGCATCTCGTGCAGGTAAAATTGAAGTGTAATATGATTTTTTTCTGTTGTTCGTTTATTTAAGCATTTTGTAAATTGAAAACTGTTGAGCTTATAAACGACTGTAGAGTGTCGAGTTTCTGAGTTAGAAAAATACAAAGAAAAATGAAAGCCTCTGAGCTCTAATCTATCAATCAACAATGTTTTACATCAAGAACTAAAACCGATTCAATTCATTTAGAAAAAGTTTTCCTCATTAGTTATCGATTTTGATCTTCATTCTCATGGGAATCTTATGATCTTCGATTTTTGGTAGATCAAATTCTTAAATTAGTTTTTTATCTCAGTGCTTTCGAGTTCATCTTCCTGTTCGAGTCTTACAAATTTCAGTCAGCAATTTTTTAAAGTGTTGTTCAAAATTGTGCCTATTATAAAATCACATTCATAGTGTATTTAAGCTATCGATTTTCAGGTGGCGTTGGCACTCAAGGAGCCGGCGGTGCAGGAGGTTAGTTTTGAAATTGAATTGAAATTTTGTTTTCATATATAATAAAACCAAGTAAGTAAGTAAATATATACGATAAGATAGGATAACTTTTCGTGTTGATCATTGCCTCAGGCGGTATACACATATGTATTCGTGTACGACGCGATATTGTGGAGGTAGTTGAATGCGCGCCTCGTCTTTACAGTGACTTGAGTTAATCACTCTTCACAAACTCAGTGCTGTTTTTATTTTATCCAGATTTCTTTGGTGTCAATTTACCGACCCTGGAGGTATGGTGGGCTTAGTATGCTTAGAGGGCGACCGTGAACTGATTCGGACCAGCGTGTCAATGTGGCACCTCCACCACTGTGCCGTTGAGGAAAACAAAATGAGGATTAAGGAATTCCAATTATTTAAAGTTTCGAATAAGAAGCTAGAAAAAAGATATAATGACGAAAATTTTTGAGGAAAAGCACTCAATTTCCTCACTAAACCGGTTTTAGTGTTATTAATGAATATTGTTTCACATTTTATTGGCAGATAGTCAAGCCAGAAAACATCAAAATCTTCTAACTCAGAATTTTTTCTGGCTTTAAACTTTACATATTTGAGATATAATGAGTGATCCACAAGATTTGGAAGATGCAATGGGTCGAATGAAGCGTATGCATTGCTTTCCGGCCGATGCTCTCGTTACTACCGTTACTGGACCAAAACGAATGGATCAGCTGGCCGTTGGCGACTTTGTAAGCTAAAATATATACGGCTTTATTGATGATATAATAGGTCATATGATGGACGCTGTTTACTTTTTATGAGGAGTTTCATTTATTATTGAAATGAGGTTGATAAATTCTATGATGTTGAATATTTTTATGTGTTAATCCCGAGTGCTAGTGATGTACTGAAATACGAACGTGTGGAGATGTTCTACCATCGAGAACCGGAAACACGTGCAAAATTCGTGGTTTTGATGACGGAGTCAAAAAAGCGGATTGCTCTTACCGCATTTCATCTACTGCCATTTGGTGAATGTGAATCAATGAGAAGGTAAGATAAAGTTTCTTTTAATGACCAAGATTACAAATATGCAACAGTTTGAGGAATGTGAGTCACCTAGTCGGTTGACTCTGTAATTTTCGTTATTCCTCTCTCTTTCATAAGGTTGCATCATGTAAACCTTATTCATTCAATTCCTTATAAGCGGTACAAGGTGCAATTTATTTGGTGTTAGTCTGAGGTGTTCTCAATGTCATTACTCCTCTACGAGGAGTGATGCTACCATTATATCAAATTTAAGCTTCAAATGGCTTTAATAAATTACAAAGTAGAAGCAACAAAGTATGGAAAACTCTTCACTGTTAAATGAAACAGTATCGTTTTGAGTGAGGCAATATTTTACCTCAGTTGTCTCTTATGAGAACTTCAGAGTGCTTTCCAATCTAAGGTTTCTGAAAAGTCAAGATGTTTATTATTTACTTGAGTTTATCTCATCGATTAGCTAAAAACATTTTCCCTTAGACGCAACATCAGATGCCAGAAAATCGATTTGTCTAGTAATCAATAATTTTCATCGTCCATGCAAGTGATATGGTTTCTGTTAGAGTAACAACTTGTATTTTATAAATATATATTGTTAATTTTTCTAAAAAGGGAAGAGGAGTGCTCCTACCGTAGTCACGTGAGCATCAGATATATAGAAAAGACAATGTTGTGTGATGTTTCAGATCTCTCAGAAATGATAACGGGATTGAGGAATGGTTACGATCATCACGATTCGCTGACAAAGCAGAAGTTGGAGATTGTTTGATGACTATCGACGATAACGGTAGAATGACCATTGAACGAATCGTAAAGGTATTCTGATAGTTTCATTTTTATGAACTGCCTTCGAATTTTCTATTCGATCATTTATATTGGTTAAGATTGGACGTCAAATTTCCGAAGGTATCTATTCACCGATGACCGTCACCGGTTCGTTACTGGTTGATGGTGTACTGTCGTCGTGTTTCTCACAAGTTGAGAGTCATACGGTACAGAAGGTAAGTATCACTTATGAGTAAAACTCAGCTTAATAACTATCAAATATAGTATTGCTTTCTAATTACGTTAATTGTTTATAAGCTCGTAAGAACTCAATTTTGCGATTGAGGTCAAATGTATACTATCAACGGAATTTCAGATTGTTTTCGACTTTTTCGTTTATGTTAGGCAATTCCTCGGTCTTCATCCAGGTGAGGATTTTTCACATTTAGAATGATCCCTATTACTTTTCCTTTTTCTTTGATTTGATAATGACATTTCAGGACGACATGTTGAACGAGAAGGAATTCCGTCGTTTATCAGCTATATTTATGACCTCAGCCATATGTTCTTGCCGTTTTCAAACTTCTAATTATTATCGAGTTACTCATTAACGAGGAGGCAAAAGCCATCGCTCTAAAAAAGGAATGAGCTTGTTCGTCATCGTCGCCATCGGTTCATGTCAACATCACTTTGAAAGCATAGCAGCACCTGCTGCATCTAGTTTAAATGGAATAGCAGAAAATTGTTTTTTTGTGATATGTTTTTGCTGTGTTTTCTTTTTTAGCCATTATTGATTTATTGATTGGTGATAAAGCAAAAGCCGTCACTATTGCAGCGAGTGCACTCACTGTCGTCGTCATCGTTGCTAAATTATTAAATATTTTAACGCGTCAGAATCAAAAGACTTGACAAGATTCTGTTTATCAATTCTTATTTGATGAACGTTTCAACTACTTGCTAGCAGATCAAAATTGACCTCCTTATGCTTACTGTAATTTTTTCTTTCATTGTTTTTAGCTGCTTTGTTTACACGGGTCCTACAGAATTCTAAACAGTAATAAACATGTTACTGTAGCGATCAAAGTCCTTCATAATATTTATTATGCTTCATGTACTATCCAAATGCTTATTTATGTTTATTTTTTGAAGAATGCTTACAAATTGTAATATAACTATTTCTAATTGTGTACTATAAATGGTTTTGTAAGGAGGTGTTTCGTATTTGATAAACACTGATAACGACGATTGATTTTCTCAGTGGTCAAAAGCACTGCCACTATCTGTTTACACAATACAATCAGCTGATTCACTGAAGATTACCAAAAACACAGAAATGTGTTTGGTTAGACTTTAGAAAGAAGGAGAATCGTTCTTCTCACGAAATGTAGCTGTTTACTGGAGGATATTTGAGGAATACGCTGAGGAACACAACGAGATAAAAAAAAACATTAATTCGTCATTAGAAATACTAAAGAGACTTGGTGATCAAGCTATGGTGTTGTTCGGTCATGGTGGAGTGCCCTTCACATTCGTCTTAAACGTGTTAGCACAGAGGTAATTGAGTGCGACTTTAATCTATATAATGAATTGAGGTCAATTCGTTACACCTAATGATCACTATCCATCATCATACATCTTTCGACTCGTAATTTAACGGTTGTGTAGAGATTTTTGGTTACGTAGGCTTGAATGTGGTCGCGAACTAACGTGCACCAATTGGTGCTTGCGTATCGCAACACCGCCTCCTATCCACAGTACTATGTGGTCAACAGAATACAAAAATCGACATATGAATACCAGTATTTTAATATTTATCGAAAAACGACGATAAGCAACAACAGTAAGATGAAAGAAAACGATGAAGGCATCTGAATGGTCGTAAAATTGCACAAGTCTCGGCGACATGTATAACAGCGTACATGATGATGGCATGACTTTAAAATATTATTACAACCATTACTGTTCTTATTACATCCACGAATATCGGTAACTGTAATTAATCGTACAGTAGTCTTTATCGATCGGATATTATCGATCGCACATCAGATCGTGTCTATTTTTATATAATAAAGTTTACGGCGTGTATACAACTTGAAGGAAAATCTATCTGAAAATCTCTACGATTTTTCTTACATCTATGAATAGCTTTTCGACAGCATATTTTCATTATCACTTTAATGTGATTTGCGAGAAATGATCAAGCAGAATCTTAAGGTCATCAAAACTTTGAACTGATTCTTGTTCCACTATCTTTATGATCTGTTATGGGAACGAAGCTCTTTTTAGTTATATGAGTACGATTCTAAAAGGATATTTGACTCACGTCGTATTTTTAAACCTTATAGAAGTAAATAGAGATACACTAGAAGATAAAATAAGCTCCATTATTGATCAAAACCTTTAGCATACGCTTAACGCTCGTCTTGGGCGTGTTATCGTAAATAGGAGTCAATGAGATTGTGAGCTATAGAGTGACTTGAAGTGAGTTCTACCAGGTAAGTGTCATTGCTGAATATCTGCCGAGGTCCTTCTGATACTACTTTACAGAGATCGAAGGAATGAGGGGGTACTGAGTACGACACGAAACTATGTGCACTGAATTGATTGTCAATACTCTCTACCATCACTGTGCTACGCACCCAGGCAAGCACTAGCAGAAACAATCTGAAAATGTTGTGCAACTACGTAAGAGGTATTCTACTTGAATCGCTCATGCAAGGCTATAACGGTAGATGAATATTATGATTTTGACTCCTACTATCAAATTCGATATGACGATTGAAAGTTTGACTAAGCTAAAAATTAAATGCTCAAGCCGAGCTTCAGTTAGAAACGGAAGAAGAAAAAGCAATCAACCTCCTGACGGACTAATGCATCTTGACCGATGACATGAATTTTTATCACTATCACACTCTTTCTGGCTATAAGCACTGTCACGTCCTTCCATGCAAACGAGACCTTAAGGAGAATATTTGAATAGATTATCTAAATATATGAGAAGAGGTTTCCGTTTAATACATACTCACCCTCTACGAGGTTACCATTGCGGTTTAGTTTGTTTATAGGGAAAAGCAATATAATTAACACAATAGGAGTCGTAAGCATACTAGAAAATATCGAAGCACAAAATTCCAGTAGCTCTGAAAAGTCTTACAGGTGAAGAATACGTAAGCACACAAATTTGAAAAGCCTATATTACTAAAGTTAGTGAAACGTTTATTCCTACATTTCAACGTTGCTTAGAAAAAAAATCAATAATGAAAACAGAGAATCTACATAAATACTAGTAATTTAACGCATTAGTAATAAACCAAACGGTAATTGAGTTTCAGTTTCATTTTTGTTTCAGTTTCAGGAATCACTCTCCTCGATGGTTCCCAAAGACTCATTGGACTAAACTCACCCGTTTCTACTGATACCCGCTCAACTCTATCCATGATCAACGAGCAATGCACGTGATCCAGGTGATTATGACTACTAACTCAACTTACTATTCGATAACTATCACGTTAAATTTATCTTCCATCAACTATGATATGTTCTAATGATGTTCTCTAGTAGCCGTATGGATGCTGAGTTAGTCAAAAAGCTTGGAAAATCAGACAGGACTCGAACTCATATCTACAGATATCTGGTCTGTTGTCCTTATCCAATACACTAAAGAAGCCATCGTAACGCAACCATTAAATGGTTCACCTATATTAAGTGGGTGAATTCAAGTGGGTTCATCAGCACTTGCTCGTTAATGGGTACGATCTGGTAAGCGATGGCAACGGTAGTGTAGTGGATAAACACAACAGACTGAACACCTGTAGGTTCGGGTTCGAGTCTTGCCTGAGAGTCAGGTTTTGTAACTACCCACTCAATGAAAGGTATAGTTGAGGTAGAAAACTTACGTCTCTGACGCGATACTTTGAAGATGTAATGACGATTACTTGTAAGCTAATAGAACTCCTCAGAGCTGGACAGCGTTCTTTTATAGTGGTGATACGGTATAGTGCTTCTACGTAATCATAAACAAGCTAGAATATGCAAGATGTAAACATATTATAACTCATGTGAGATAATGAATATAAAC
The DNA here is from genome assembly GCA_000816705.1 of Dictyocaulus viviparus. Classification (NCBI taxonomy): domain Eukaryota; kingdom Metazoa; phylum Nematoda; class Chromadorea; order Rhabditida; family Metastrongylidae; genus Dictyocaulus; species Dictyocaulus viviparus. Next base: position 154,315 of record KN716394.1, read on the forward strand.
TCATTATACAAAAATGTAACTCATTTTTCATAAACAACAAAAAAAAAGAATCTTATTGAAAGTTTCATATTGGTCTTATTTATGAAAACTCTTACAATGAGGTCGAACACTGTATTGAGGCGAATTATTCTAATGCCAAGGTCATCATCGTAATCTCGTCCTTTTCAATTTATGAGATAATCAGTCCGTTTGAACGGATAGAGATTTTAATCAAATTAGTTGTTGACAACTATCATATTAGTTTATCGATTTGATTTTACTGAAATTCTGGTGTTAAAAAATCTCCTGAATTCACTCATTTATTTTCCTCACTTCATCGATTTGTTGAAATTTTATCCTCAGTGGAAAGGGAATTCTATTATGCTCAGAATCTAATCTCATTGTTTTCCTTTATCGTATTCTCCAGCAAATTGTCGTTTTTACGTATTTTTTCTACTCTGTCGGTATAGATAATGAATATTGATTTAGTAGATCAAGTAGTATAAATAATTAATCCTAACGATTTTATCATATCGTGACTATAGATCGTTGTAGATCATTTGTAGTTTTCTAGTAAACCGTCCGTTCAAATGTTGCAGCTTATAGTTCATTTTCAGCGATGCTGTCGACACAGATGACGACCATCCTGTTGACGGCGTTCACTTTTGTTTGCTTCCTTACCATTTCGACTCTTCTGCCAATGTTTTTCGTCAAAATGCAACGTGTCAACACTCTAATGTTCACTCAACTCCATAAATGTCATGTCAGTTATTGGAAAAAAATGAGGAGATTTTTGATACCGTATTTCTTTACTGAGTAACAATAGCCATTTTGAGGTTCATATTCAAGTTTAACAAATAACGTAAACAATATATATTAGTGAAATCGATAACTATCTTCGCTTAAGGTCATATTATGCTCGATAATTCATGGCATAGATCAAATTTAACTCCACCTAATTTGCATATTTATTGTGAACTCTAATAGACAAGATGTTGATGATTGATAGTGATTGAAAAATGTTTATCGCTTGCACTCGCTCATCACTTATAAATGAGGTGAAATAAAAGAATAATAATGATAAAAGTGAGGAACGGCAAGTTTAATCAAAAGATTTTTTCACCTAGCGTTAAAGTTTTGACTCAGGATGAAAAAATATGGGGATTTTTCGAAATCATTGAACAAAAAAAAAACAATAATATAATATTTGAGTTAGAATCTGATGGAGATTTCATTTTACAGAAAGATTCAAACGATATTTGGCGGCAATTGACTGAATCGAAACTGTTAACTCGTACACGCCGACAGTACTACATTGGTTCAGTACCGGCAATGGAAGTACCGTATTCGTATTTTACTGGACAATGTCAGTCAGAATTTCTTTTATGACAAAATTCGTAATCATATTCAAAACAACTAAGTGATGGTATATACAAACAATAATAAACAACAGCCTTTTGCTGCGATTTGTTAAAATTATTTACGAATCACTGAGCTATAAGTAGTATACGGTAGCAGTATACTGTAATTAGTAGTATACGGTAGGTGAATGAGAAAAGAAACAGCATCGTATGTACAATTACAGTCACTATCTTTTGTTATTATCTTAAAAACAAAAGTTAGTGTAAAAATATGAAAATATAAATTCAGGTTGCAGTTGTCAACAGGGGCCACCAGGACCTCCGGGACCAAAGGGCAAAGATCAACCACCAGGTTATTTTTAGATAAAACTCCTAATATGAATCATTTCTGGCCAGCTTTCTAAGTGATCTCAGTAGTAGGGCTAAATTCTTACAGTCGTCGAAACGAGTAGTAATTCACTTTAAAAATTACCATTTATTGAGATTTATGAGCATTTCCGTTTCAAACTAACAGCATTCGTGATTCTAATAGCCTCAGTATGAGGATGAGGATATAATAGTATTGATTATTCTCAGCTTTCATAAAACCTTAATCATATCGGTATTCGAATTGCACACTTAATCTGCCACTATTTAGGCAAGAACGGTCTGATCGGATTAAATGGACGAAACGGTTACAACGGTCGTTATGTGACTGCCGAAACTAAAAATGAGTTAGCATGTCAAAAATGCCCAACGGCACCTCCTGGACCTCCAGGTCATCCAGGAAAAAAAGGAAAACGAGGATTAGCTGGGTAACATTCTACCATAACTATATATAGATATATTACATCAGAATAGCCGAAGTACAGTGGCAAGAAGCATCGTAGCAGCAAACAGTTCATCTCCAAGAAAAAGCCAAGCTATTTACAGAGTGTGTTATAATTTTAAATGTATTCTACTTCACATGTTAAAAGTGTCATGGATGCAATAGCGCAGAGGTGTAGGTGCCACACTGACACTCAGTTCTGAATCATTTCGTTCACCTCCACGAGCACCAAAGCTTATCGCGGCTTCTAATAAAACTATTATAGATGCTTAGTCACAAAATGTTCTGAAATATTAAAAAAGTGATAAATGAATTATAAGTTCACAACTGTTGTTTACGTTTCAAAAATTATCTAGCTTTGCGAATAACCTCAAAGGGCCTCAAACTTTTCTAGGAAAGAGATCCTTGACTTTAAACCATAGAGCAAGATTATTAAATCCGAAAAAAAAACGTTAATCTTAGTAAAATACGTCATAAAATCTTTTCGATTGTATGCTTAAATCATTCAGAACCCCGGGCAAAAAAGGAGTAGCAGGTACTCCTGGTCGATCTGGACCTCCAGGTCCTCCAGGAATTCGTGGACCTCCTGGTGAAACAGGTACACAAGGACCACCAGGAGATACTGGTAAAGTTCTAAACGGTGCACCACCTGGTCCTCCAGGAAAAATAGGTGATTACTTTTGATTATTTCACATGACGTCAATATGTTATCGTATAAGTTATGACATTCCACCACATGTCCATAAGAGGTTACAAGGAGGTTTTATACGTCAATTACAACTTGATGGCTTTCAAGGATTCTTCAGGAGTGACTAGACGTCCGATATCCGTAGTATCCGGTTAGGGCATGAAGTATTAAGCTTGAGAAAAATGATCTGGATAAAGCCTGTTTTTCGAACTTGGTGTATTTAAAATTCTATCCACTTTTTATTGCTATGTGGATTTCTGAAGCTTAAGCAGTTCGATATTGGAAAAAAAATGAACTTGCAAACGAATACTCAGAAAGACATGCTATTAGCCACTTGGCCAAATGTATTTGAAGTCTACTCGATTGATTCTTGCAAACTGAAAATTAATGATAAGGTATCAGGTAAAAGAAAAATGGGGTGCAGTGGCGCAGGGGTGGAGGAGCCACTGTTACATCCAAGCCCGAATCAGTTCGCAGCCTCAACGCAGGCTCACCAAGATCGACATCCTTCCAGGGTCGGTTGATTGCTACCAGAGGAATTTGGATAAGGTAACTAGCACTGACTCGGTGAAGGGTGGTAAACTCAAGTCACTCTATAGATCAGGCTCGCATTTAACCACCTCCACGATATCACGTTGAACACGAATGTGTAGGCGCATAATGCAATACGGGTTGATCAACACCAAAGATTATCCTGTCTTGACGTCAAAAAAGTATTGAAGTGGATTCTAAACCAGTTTATGGGCTGTTGAAATCACTCTATTCGGAATACTTCTTCAATTATCATGTGTTGAATATTTACTTATCAAGCTTTGCGCTCTTTTTTATGAGAGAAAAACTACAGTGTAGCTCATGACGATGATTTTAGGACCTGTTGGACCACGAGGAAAGCCAGGAGTACCTGGGAGGTGAGTCTAATGGTATCAGTCTCACCGTTTTCAAAACCTCATGAAGTACATAGTTCGGCACGCAGAATAGATCAAATACTTATCGGAGGGAATTCATACAAAATTTTAATAACCGAAATTCACGTAGTGATTGATGCGGTGACCATTGTCGGATAAAAAAAAATCGATAATTATTGATTTGTAGTAACTGTAATTATGATTAGAAAACTGTAGGGCTTTATAAATTTCTATCATCAATTTTTCGTCTACATTTAAATTTTTGCTAGCATATTTGAACAGCTTCAGAAATTTGTTTGAACCTCATAAGTTAAACGTTGTAGTTTCGTAACGGCTTTTTCCACTTGCTAGCGATAAAGTACGAACGAAAACAAGAGCGATCCATACTGCACTTATTGATTATTTCTTCTTTATCGATTTTCCCGACGTATTCATGCATTGTGCGAGTCTCTGCGATTCTTCTATTCATTTCTATCTCGCCTGAAAGCGTTCACATTGGTGGTCTTCTGCGTTGATGATGACATCAACATGACCTCTTCTGTAATTCTGAATTCGTTACCAGCTGTTGATAGAGCTTCTTGACGCTAGTCATCCTCGTACGTCCGACAATCTCTTATAGGTGATTATCAAATATGACTATTGCATTCTCTTCGGTTCCATTCCAAGACACTTCTATTGGAATCTCATCCTCTCTTCTTATCATATCGTCCTCATCTGTACTTCAGTTTTCTAACTCATTCTTCTGACTCTTCAATGCGAGCAGTATTCAGATAGAATATCGAACAACATGCGGACTTTATACTCTCATCACAAACTGACGGTTTTAATCTAACGACCAAACATTACGACGAACTGCGATGTTTCCACTTTATTTGTTTCAGTAGTTATCGACACAATTTATCACTCCGCTGACGGCGAAATTCAAATGGTTTTCTCATCGCAGATTCCCTCAACACATCACAGACCTCAAAACGAAAAAACGAAAAGCTTATGAGTTCCTTTTCGTTTTCAAAATTTCTAAAGTAGAAAAACTTTCTGGTGTTTTTGACGAGTAGAATTTGTTATGTGATTTGTTTCCACCCACGCATTATTTAGTTTAATTGAGTTTTCTGAGTGAAAATAAAAACTCAATTGATTTGAAAGCTCAATGGAATGACAATTTAGCACAGCTGTAATTTAAGCTTCAATGGAGAATTTGAACAATTGAAAAATTTCGAAAAAAATAGAAAAATTTTTCAACGAAATACTGACATTTTTCAATACCACAATGAGGTGAGGTATTATTACACTCAAAAATTGAGGTAATCAATATCGATTAGTGTGTAACGTTCATACAAGAATTTTTTCTCTTCTTCTTATTTCAATTTTCATTGTTTCTTCAGACCTTTGATCTCCAAGATCTTCTCATTCAAATCGATATTTTTTTTTGTTCGTTGTTCTAGATATGGAGCTTCTTCTAAAAGTATTGAGTTATTTTTCTGATTTCAATAGTATTTTCCAGAATTTGGTTTACTGCTTACAATATTTTGGCATAGATCCAATTTTTTCTCTTCCTTTAAGCTTATCATTTTCATTCAAAAATTCAAATCGTTATCTATTTTATCGAACCTCATTGAGTGAAAAAAAAAATGTTAATCAACATATTTTTTTATTACACATCGACGTTCACTGAGTCAAGAGTTCTTTTTTGTCACTCGAATCGTATCCGATAACAAAGTACAATACGGATTTTTTTTGGCAACAAAATAAGGCCATGAGCCTTTTTGGAACTAGTCTAGTCAAGTGTATCGATCGTAGGTCAACTATTGACGTATATATAAAATTTGTATTGGTGATGATCAATCATATCATTTAAATACTACGTAGCTATTTCTATCACAAAACGAGTTCGAGGCTCATATGAGGATGCTCCGAGTTTTGTTATTACTTCAGACACAAAGGATGTTCGTAACCACCATTTAGAAAAAAAGAAAATAAAAAAAAGTTACAGTAATGTTATGCCGTTCAAAGTTCTCTCAATATTAAAAAGTAGTCATTCGAAACTTTATTTGTTCTTTATCAATAATCAAACTCAATAAAGAGGTACAATTGACTTGAGGCATAAAAAACAAAGTCGAAGTTAACAGTCGAGACTCAATACTTAGAGTTCTTTGTTCAGAGTGTACTTAACAAATGTATAAATGTTGTATTTATATTACATACCTCATTCATTAGCAGTCGGAAATATTCGGTATCATTTATATTGATCGATTAAAGTATTGAGGATAATTACCACATTGCGACGTTCCCTCAGTCTACCTCTATTTGAGGATTATAGTCATTTCTTTTGACATTTAACTCCTTATACGTTTCCAATATAGCAAACTCCTTTCTCTTTAACATTTCTATAGAACGACAATTTTCTTTCCATTCGAAACAGCAGACTCTAAATCAATCAATAGCTATGAAGTTCATTAGCAGTATCACAGCTTTCTAATCGATATCAGAATCTATGATCTACAATAGTTTTATCTGATCATATTCCATAGATCATAGTTCAAATCATATTTCATTAAGGTAGTTTTATAGATATTTTTACTTAAGCATGAGGTTTCTATTTTTTAATTGACTCAATTCAAATCCTCTATATTATTCTGAACTAATAAAATTTTATTAGTCTGAGTTTCTTTAACGTATCCGAGTATTCTTCAGATTCCAGTCAAAACTAGGACGGTGATAATTTTTTTCGTTATCAGTAAACTTCTGTTTTTATATCTCACGCGTCCCGTTCAGAATCTGATAAAAGAATCTGTGAGGAAAAAAAAATTGCTTGAGGATAAATGGTATTTATTCTGTCGTGCATTTGAATTAAGCTACAATATATTATTACTCAATACTGAATTACTAGTGATAAGCTACCCTCAGACGTAATATGTTATCTTTTCTCACTATTCCTCTATAAGAAGAGCTCAGCAGCACCCGTAGATCACAGCTGTATTGATTTTTCCTCATCTAATGTAAGTGACGCTGTCATAAGAATTCTTTGCTACCAAGCTGTTATGTTTGAAAATCCCTTGAATGGAAGTGATGAGAAGCATTCAGGAAAAGCTGTGGTATACAAAAATTAATAAATCAATGGAGGTAAAAATCGATAATGGTCTTAACTGTTCTTGTCATTTTCTTGGCTTTCAGATGTTTTTGAGTTAATAATTTATGCAAATGTGCATGCTTTTATAGCTATTATGAATTAAAAAGGGAAGCTAAAAAAAATGAGATGGAGGAGAAAATCATTCTCTTTTACTGACGTCATTGTTTTTGGGAGGAATTTATGACGTGCTCATTCACTTGTCCTTTTTTTTTTCTACCTCAGTTCTACTTCACAGCTGTTTATTGCATGCTGCGTCTGTCGATGCATTTCACTTGAACTTCATCGATTTTTTTCTTGATCACTTTCTTTCTTAATCAACAAATAAACAAAACAGCAACACTATCGAGAAAAATGCAGGGAGGTTTCAAGTTGTTTTTTTTCGGACGAAAAAATAACAGATTGATTTTTAGCGTTAAATCGTAACGAGGACGACACAAAGATGTCACCTCGATCGGGCGAGGTTTGTTTAGTAGAGGCAAAAAGAGCGCGTAAATTTGAATAGAATGGAACCGACTAGCCGTCGATGGTGGAGATGAACAGACAATAGCTGCTCATTCGTTATCTTTACGATATTCGTCAATATCGCTTTATAACTCATTTTGAGTTCAATTTTTTCACTCGATAATCCAATTCCGATATATTCTTCTTTTTTTATAAAAGTGTAACTATGAAAATATTCAAGAATTTTCTTTCTTATCATAAAATATATGTAAAATTATTTGCATAAGAAACTGTCCGCCGTATTGATCGCAAGAACCTTACAACGTTGTTTTTACCTCATCCAATCAATAAATCAATATGGATATGTTTTTGTTAGACATCGAAAAAATTTTCCTCTTTTCTATTTTCCTCCATTCTTCTTTGAAAAAATTCTATCTCAATCCAGAAGTGTTGAAATCCTAAAGCGTTCAAATGAGTACTCAGCTTACATCTTATTGTTATTTCTTCACTACCAGTATTGACATAGGGTGGGAGGATATACAAGAAGAGGAAAATGATGAGGGAGAGAGAGATAGAGGAACAGATAGAGGGAGAGAGAAAATGAGAGAGCAAAGAGATCATGGTACAGAGGATTATAAGGATTATAAAGGAATTTAGAAAAAAAAAACTTATAGTTTAAATCAAAATACTTACAAAAGAAATTTTTCAAATGATTCAATTATAACGTTTTATTTCGTCTATAATTATTCAATACTAATAAATATCACAATATTTCAATATACCTCCTTCCTCCTATTTCGTCAGCTTCAAAATTTTCCTCTGTGTTTTGATCAACCTCAAATTTTTTTTTGTTTTTCCATAAAAGACTTTGTTTACTTCTATTATGATTTCACTCAAATTATAGAACCAGTTTTTTTTTCGAGATAATCTATCTGTCGTGTGTCAATTTGTGTTTGTTCATTCACCTCGAAACTATCGAATTTCCCTCAATTATTATTAGTTCACAAAACGAATATCATTAATAATGAGGAGCAAAGCGACTTTGTACAGAACTCATTGTCCTCCACATCGTTTCCTCTTTAGAGGTTCTCATTATGATCGTCTACAATCACTTTGACAATCTGTACAAACCAGTCCTTCTTCTATTGTCTGCTGTCTATTGTATTACACATGAACAAAATTTAATAAGTCTATTTATTTATTCTAAAGATGTTAGCTTACTGATCACGTCATTTTTTTTTTTGTAATCCTCATGAGAAAGTCCTCATAAATCTCAATATTCTGGACAATCAATATTATCTCTTATCCAGTGATTCCTTATTATTGATTTTTTTCAAATTATAAAACTATGAAAGACATTCGACACTGAAATCATGAAGAAAGAGGGAAAGAGGGAAAAAGAATGAAGAGAGAAATAAAAATAAAGAGAAAAAGAGGGAAACCAGTACTTTTTTTGAGTTTGAAATCTTTTTTTGAGGTTGACAAAGAAAATTGTATCAGAAAAAATTGACTATGACATCATTTTAATATAATTTAATAGCAGAAGGTTGTTTTTTCAAAAACATTTCTCATAAGCATAAGTGTCAGGTCGATAATTTTAGCTTAATTTTTATATTCAAAAGTAATAATAAAAAAAGAAACGGTACGGTAATGTCTTGTATCATTACGTGAGGTATCTTATCTTACCTCCACCATGAAACTCAAAATGTTAGTCAAAATCAGTATGAACACTTGTTGTTTTCGGAATAAAATAAAATGTGAGTGAATGGAAGAGTGGGAGGCAGGGAGTGATGATGATGCGTATGAGTGATGACCGGTGGACACAAGCTGTACCGTGATTGAATCCCATTGGGCATTAAACGCACTGCAGAAATACCACCAACCAGATGGTCAGCCTAAGCCATAGACTGGACGACATCTGTGGGTGGTTGGTTGGAGTCCTGCTTGAGGTTCTAAGTTTTGTGAATAACTCAGTATGACCACGAATATCTCATACAAACGTTCATTAATCCAAACTGCAATAATTCAATCATTCATTCGTTCACTGCTCACGTAATTGATAAAGGATTCATGATCTATTGATCGTACTGTTAGATTGAGGAGTTGTAAGCCTGCAAGCTTCTAATTTGCATAGAACTTTAACGAAAACTAACGCCATAATGTGTTTACGTTTCGATTCCGCTGCTGATAAGGAACGTAGCAAGTTGACGAAGAAAAATTTAACTGATTAAGTTTCCGATTGTCCTTCAACGTCATGTTTAATTTCGTTCATTACACTATCGTTCAATTTTAATCAACGATTTTTTTCTTTACGATTTCAACGTCTTCAAAAAGGTAATTAAAAGAAAAACGACGGTTCATGAATACATGTTAACAAACAATCCGTCGATGAACATCATGATGAAGCTTGGCGGAAACCAGTTGTTGTAGTCATACTGTAGTAACCTATTCAGTTTAATTCTTTGTTCATTAGCTTAACGATTACAATCCCACACATACGAACTGACAATACTCATTGAATGAACGTAGTAGAACAACAATCAATCACCTCAACACTTTGTCTTAATTGCTTAATGAAGTAGATGATCATCATGTTTATCGATTTTGTCTGATAAGTGTTTCCTGTCAGAGATCAATTGTTATTTAGATTTCTGGTATTATTGATGAGATGATTATTTATTGTTATGATGTCAAGTTTATCATTAAATTTCACCTCCTGAAACCTCATTATAGTTCTGGTCATATTGGTGAACGATTTGATGTTCAACTCCGATACTGAGTGTTTACTGTTATGATAGAATCCATAGCAATATGTTTACAATGGATTACAGCTTATAAATGAAAGTGATTTACATCACTCAATTTACCTCATGTGAATAATAGTGAAAAAAAAATCTCCGTATCGTCGCTCTATCAATTCAAACTCAGCCGATGTTTGCGTCGTTGTTGATGATAATGTCGATTTCATAGCCTTGTTTTTCTTTTCACATGTACAATCACACCTACATCACCGTATTGATGTCAATGATAATTTTGAATGACATTTTTTTCCCTCATTTAAACCTCAGTTGTGGAATTTTTAAAAACTAACTATTCTGTCTAGAACAAAAACATTACAATACCGCTTCCGACTTAATGACCATCGAAAATTTTGCGTTGTCACTACATTAACGATGTCCTCAATCCTATCAAGCAGTTTTTTTCTCGGATTTAACCTAATTCGGATTCGAAACATTCTATTCAGTACCACCATGTACTGCAGAACTAGTTAGTTCATTCTGGCATTTCTAGCGACTTATAAACCCGAATCGCTGATGAGGTTAGTGTTCTCTCATATTCTCCAGACAAGTCATGTATGAGAAGAGCAAATTTTATGAGGTAAAAGGAGTCGAAATGATGAGTTTGTCGTCGGCCACACTGCACATTATAACTAGCGCACATTTTTTCAGAGATCAAAAGTCGTCAAACATTATCGTTAATATGATCGATCACGCTATTAAGAAGAAAAACGTAGCATTGAAACCACCCTCATATCGATCACTCACCTCGGAAACATTGAAATGTTCACATTTTGTTTCTATGGGCAATATAATTAAAGTAACTGGAAAAAACCCCGACGGCGTTTCTTCTTAGGTAGAAATTAGGACGTTATCTTCTATTTGATTATAAATGTTATTTATAAACAATGTTGATTTCGTTGTTGATCTACGACTGAAGTAACTCTTCCCTCATTCACACGGATCTTCTTACTTTCTGAGAACTAAATAATAAAAAAAAACAAACATTCTAATTGGAAGTGTCTCTTAGAAAAGCATATTCTCTGTAACTATTGATTATTTTGACTGAGTAGATTGGAACTCATCAATTTGATCTCTATGAATTCTTTGTAAACTAATTTCCTGAAATTTCATTACATTACTATTCTGTTTTAACTCATTTATGTTGCTCAATTACTTTTGTAACTTAACAAACTTCCTCAATCAATTATATTTTGATTTCAGAGACGGTCGTACCGGTACAACTGGTCCGCCTGGTATTCGCGGACCACAAGGTGACAGAGGCAGTAAAGGTGCTCTAGGTGCACCTGGACCACACGGACCACCTGGATTTCCAGGGCATCCAGGTCTGTGGTAATTTTTTTTCCAAAGCTTAAATGTTACAGCATTCTAGTGACAACAGGGCATATTATATTTGAATCTTTTAATCGCATCACTTATGAGGGCTTCGTAGAAGGGCTCGATGCTTTTATATACGCCGGTTTGAGTCCGGCTCAAGGCAACCAAGCGTTCCATCCTTCAGGGCTCGTTGAATTGGGATTATAGCAATGGGGCGGAAGGGGTAAGCAGCACTGACTTCGCAACAGATTGGTCCTCTCAAATAATTGCATGGACCACTGTCATTCGAACACCTGGCGCTACAACATCAAAGTAATGAAAACAGATCAATCTCTTCATACCTCAGAATAGGTGATTTCAAAGCTTGAATGGTAGCACTCACGTTTAAGTTACCACCACATAAGCATAGAAAAGAGGAATTCGTTACGCTTCTCAAATGAGGCCAACGCTTTCCCTTATTATTTGAAAACAGCATCAAGAATTGACTCATAGATTTGAGTGTTTCATAATTAAATCAGAAACATCAGCTAGTTATTGACGTGCTTATTCAGGTTCATGTTCTCATTGTCCAACAAGAAATCAGAACCAATTACCTATTTCCGAATCATCAAATATCATTCTACCCTCAGCAGGAAGCCACATATCTTCAAAAAACAATAGCAATCAATATTCATCAAGTTCTATTCCTCAAGTAACCAAATCTTTGGTGGCGTCTGAAAAAACTGTGACTTTTTCACCAATCCGTCCATTACCACCACCACCACATACACCATCTGATAAGGTCCCTTCTGCTGCACAAAGCTCATACAGAATCGTAGCTGAATCTCGTCGCGTGGATAAAACGGCACCTGGTGCTCATCATTCACTTGATTCCATATATTCTTTGACAACAGCCCACCGTTCTCCTTCGACGTCTCAAGAAAAATCTAGCTCACAAGTGCTGACCAACACAGAATCGCCATTCACAGAGACTTTTGATTCGATTTACGACGATGAACCAATTGAGCCTATCACTCCAAAACCGGATCAAACTAAAAAACCCATGGGTTATTCGAAAGAGCAACTCATTTCAATTTCAAAGTCAAATTTTCCGAGATCAATGTCCCGACAAAAGCCAACAGTGGTTCGAACGAACCAGGTTAGTCAGAAAGCTTTTCATTCGGCGAAAATTAGATACTTGTGTATTTTTTAAGACTTATAGTTACTCAAGCAGTGACTGACTGTAGAGAGCAAAAAAGTTTTTAGTGTTGATCGATATGGTAGGGTGTCTTCGTCAAATAGGTTCTATTTTGTCTGCTTTCAAGTTTAAGTTCAAGCAAAAGCTTTTCCTCAAAGTTCTTCTACTATAACATTGACTGATAGAGTACTGATAACTTTTAGGGATACGATGTACATATCGTCAGCAGCTCGTACAGTGCCAGTCCCGTTAGCAAATTCTGGGATATTGGCATGCCAAAACACCATAATCCTGCCAACTATCAACAGTTGGCCCCACCTCCGTCAAAATATAAACTCAAATAATGAGGATCTATCTAGTACTACTGCAGTTATATTATGGTATTCTGTAATGCTCAATTTTCTTTATATGCTATATTTCATTTCGGGGCGGCTTGGTGATGAGGATTAAAGCGTGATTTCACTCAAAATATCACTACGTTTTTCTTTTATGAACACCTGATTGTACTATACTTCCCATGATTTATTTTTGCTCTGGCTAATAAATCTTCAGTAGAGTTTTCATTCTGTACGGCTATCGATTTCATTTATAAATTTTCAAAGCATTTCTCATTGAAAACAATGCTGTTGATCTGCTTATGCTGCTAAGCAGTTTTCTAAGTGTTAAGAAATAACAATGTTTTATTGAATCGAAGGGACACACACCTCATTTTTTTTGAGGAAGCTTCAGTTTGTGCAATACTTTCAGAGCTGAATCTAATACCCGGTCACGATGTATTTTAACGACGACAAACATTTCTATTTAATATCGCATTCTATTTAATAATAATTTAATTAACATTGTCAAAGGCATTGTATGATTTTGACGATGAAAAGAAATGTCGATGGTTCAAACCCAATTGAAAACATTCGCGAATAGATAAGCATTCATCTGATTAAGCTTAAGATAAAGACCAGTTCGGTGTTGATCAATCTCTGTTGCGGGATAAGCCTACGGCATTCGTGTGCAATGTTATATCATAGAGACGGTTGAATGCTAGCCTCATCTGTACAGTAATTTGAATTGACCACTCTTGACCAAACCAGAGCTAGTTATCTTACCAAGATTTCTGAGATACTAATTTAGCGGCCGCGATGGGATGACGGGCTTAGTATGCCTGTGGGTCGGATGTGGACTGATTCGGGACTGCGTGTCAGTGGCACCTCCACCACAGTGCATTTGTGACGCTTATTCATCTGGTTCTAAATAGGTAAAAGGCGGCATACATCAAAGCATAATTGTTGGTCACTCGCAACAAATTACGTTCCTCATAATTAGTAGAGATGCAAAGTAAAGAAGCACGTACGACAAAAGAAGATGAGAGGCAGACAGAATTCAATCGCTTATATTGATGTATTAAATATTGGGATAATTATACCCCAATTTATTTGGGTAATATTGCCACTGAACCACTAAATTCTCGTTGTTGTGATATTCATACGTTGTGAATTTGATAGCCTAGGGCGCTTAATATACACTTATTATGCTACTTGTTCAGATTTTGAATGAAGCTTTTCGATGTCAACCGTGAGCATGTCAGTCCAACTGGCAGATCACTGGTGAAATGTCCTCTACTATTCCTTTGGTTGCATTCCGTAGGATTCGTCTTTCCTCCTCTATGATTAACTTATGCATTTCGCTTCTCCAAAATCAATACTATTTTGTTCTTAAAATGATGCTCTTGAGATATAGCCCTCACTTCGAATGAGGTCAAGTAATCTACCTGCCATCCACAGAACTCTCGCAAAGTTTTTTTTTCATATCTTAAATGTTTGATGAAACACACACCAATAAGCAGGCACGCATAGGTCATAAGCTGGTTCACACTAGAAGAACTGCTGATAGAATAGGTCAAAGAAACAAGGGAGTGGGACTCAAATAAATATAAACATCGTTTTAAGTGATCGGTCAAGAGTTACGTAAACGTGTTTGTGACCGTATTGACCATTTGTGTACTTCAATGGATACATAACTGAGATCATGGAATGTTTCAGCACATCAGAATGTACATGGAAGACCCCACCACGATATGTAAAGAGAAAGTCATGCTCGATTCTACTATGAACTAGCAGTGAGAATTGACCTCCTAGGTATTTTTATACCTGTGACCTCTATATGAAAATGAGTGAATGAATATTTTACTATACGAAAATGTTACAGAAGAGTTCCAATAATAATATCAAAATTAGTATTATTAATATTTATTGAAAGAAAACCAAAAACAACAATAGTAACATGGAAAAGAACAGTAACGATATTGGCGATGAGGACATTGAGGATATACGCGTGAAATTTTCAACGGAGTTACACAAGTCGTCCTGACAAACATGACAGTTTTTCTTTTTATTCTTTCGGATGCATAGCTTCAAAACACTACGACATCCATTTCCGTCCATATCACATCCACGAATATCCAAATCTGTAATTAGTACGTACAGTAATAGTAGTAGTAGTACGTAGTAGTAGTAGTAGTATTCGTTATCG